>CM060831.1:97405000-97442500 GCA_030762175.1 Metallyticus violacea | reverse complement strand
CCTTGTGAGCTGTTAGCGAAAAAGGTAACAAATTGGTTAGTAGTAATTATTGCGGTACTCTCTTTTAAATGTGGCTTAAAATTTCACTACTGTACTCTTTTTTTTTTTTTTTTTGAATAGTGTTTAACGCCCGTTTTTACTGCTGAGGCACCACAGGCGGTGGACACTGGTGATACATGACATGAAATGATAAATTGGAGAAGGATATTTTTATTTTAGGAAGGAAACGTTCTAGGCCTAAGTTTAGGGTACCTCCCCGGCACTTGCAAATTATGAGGACTGAGGAAAACCGGGAAAAAACCTCAGTCAGGGAGGAAGATCCTGGCAGGATTCGTACCCCAGACCTCCCGCTCACGAGTCCACGCCTTAACGACCTCGGCCACTCATGGAGGTCCTACTATTGTACTCGCAACATATATAGAATCATATGCAAGCCAGTCAATTGGAGAATATCAATTCGGGTTTCTCAGAGGTCCATTCAGTAAAGATCAGATATTTACTTTACGTATGATCCAGGGGGGAAAAAACACGAATATGATAAACTTCTTTACCAATTATATGTAGATTTTAAACAGAAATTTGAGACCATTAGTAGAGTTTTTTTATTTGAGACAGTAAAAGAATTTGAAATAGGAAATATATTGTTTAATCTAACAAAACGATACTTGTTCAATAAAGATTTAATATAATTTTTACATGTAAAATTTCTCGCGCTCAAGTATAACCTTTACCACATTTTGTTAGCTTAATGAGTAGTGTGCACGTGGTACTTGTTTCATTGTTGTCACTTCCGCTTTCTGTCTAAGAGAGAAATGCAAGTTGGAATATGCTTTGTTCCGCCTACAGCAAAATGGAGGTGGCAAGCGACGAACAATAACTGCTCTGAAATGTTGCTTTCGTCTCGACAAATCTTCAGCTAACACCTACAAAATGTTACAGGAGACCTATGGAGAGGGTATTGTTCCCTATAGCACAGCCCCAAGACGGTTTAAAATGTTTTAAGAGGGGAGGTAATCAATTTTAAAGGAAAATGGACACGGGCTCCGGTATGCCACGACTGCTGACATTATGAGAGAGGATCGTCGAATAATATTATGAAAACTTTCAGAAATTCTGAACATTTCACTGGTGCCATCCACACTGGTAGCTGAAAAGTTACACGCGAGATGTGTTTGTTCACGGTGAGCTCCAAAACCACTGATTACCGAACAAAAGGACGATGGCCTGCAGTTTGTTTGTAGTTGAAGATTATGTTGCAAAAAGATGTTGAATTTCTTTCAATGGTAATCACTGCTGATGAAAATCGGATAAATCATTTAGATTTTGAGAGCAAACAGCAAAGTTCTTTGAGGAACTCTACATTGTTACCAACATGGGATTAAAAATAAATTGCTTCTGCTGGGAAAATTATAGTCATTGCATGTTTCAATATTTAAGGAATGGTTTACTTACACACACACACACACACACACACACACACACACACAATGTAACTGAGTAATACTGTTACGACTCTAGTCAGACATGGGAAGGGGCAAGGAGCTTCAGGGGTAGAGCACAAAGATCATTTGAATTATACTTAATTAAATTTATTTATTCAATCGAGAACAAAGTAAATATCTCAACCTGGACCTTCCACCTACCTTTGATCGATGGTGACTGAGCTAAGTAAAACGCTGACTTTGGCGCCGACGTCCCGTACGTTCTCCTACCGGCAAGAGTTCACCCTGGCAACCCCGTAATGTGACTGACTTCCGCTAAGTCGCCCTTATGCTTTACACTCCCTCGATTTCCGGTTAAGTCTTAAAATATTCCTAAACGGATCTGATAATTCACATCACGAGAGCTTTTAGAAGTTCTACAGCATTCCTGTAACGGAAGTGACTTAACCAAAGGGGATGTTATATGACATAAACAAAGGTTATCCCAACAGGAAAGTGTGGGCTTAACCGGAGGTTACGCTGCACAACTACAAAGGTGTGATGCAACTTCTCCAAATTATGCAATATCCTAATAGCAACATATTCTTTAAAGTTGTACGTATAATTTGAAATAATGACAAATATACCAAATTACTTAGCTCGTCACAGTACTACAGAGATGTTCTGAAATTCTGCAAGACAATATCACACGCAAAAGGCCACATTTCCGTGTAACAAGTTGATGCTATATCACTTTTTTTTTTGTTTATTTATGGTCGCTCTTTAACAGCTCAGGTCATCAGCGTCCCATTCAACTCACGGCGTGAAACGGCCGACAAATTTTGCTCAGAGGCCTCTCTTTCAGGCTTGAGGTTCTGCTATATCACGATAACGCATGACTGCACATAGAAAAAACACCGAAATTTTGAAGAAATTCCTTCGTGGGAGGCATTTTCGCCATCAGAGGCAGTGGTGAAGACTGTGGAGACAATTTTGAAGGACTGTGAAAAAAATGGTTTCCAGCATATCTTTGAAGGCTGATAAAAATTCTGGGACAGGTGCATTGCATTCAATGGGGACTGCTTCGAAAAATTACGAGGACGAGTGATGGTATGTTGTCAAAAAGACTATGACAATTCTTTGTAGAACAGCCCTCATACTTTACAAGATTAAGACACAAAATAAGTTTTAGACATCTTTATAATATAGCGGAATCCCTCAGTTCTGTTATTCAACACATTTATCATAATAAATTCTGCAGGAATTTATCATGATCCAAAATTAATCCAAAAGAGATGTCTTAGCTTACGTTGATGATGTGGCGTTATTAGCTAGAATTGCTGATTCCCTAAATGAAGATGTACTGCAATTACAGACAGAAGCAACAGGCAGGATTGCTTATTAATTGTAAAAACACAAAGTTTATGAGAAATTCTGCCATATCCAAAACTAGTGCTATCTTAAACGATAGTCAATTGTATTAATCTAGTGGTTACCATACTTACTTATAAATCCAAGGTTCACATCCGATCAGAGTCGATGGATCATTTTAGAGAGTAAAAATCTTAATTTATTTGATTTATTTACGGACGCTCTTTAACATCTCAGGTCATCAGCGCCCCATTCAAATCAGGGCTTGAAACGGCCGACAAATTTTCCTCAGAGGCCTCTTCTTTCAGGCTTGAGGTTCTTTTTCATGCCGTAAATGTGCGACATGGGACCCACGGCTTTACTTTCCTTCCGAAGGATTTTTACGCGGGAAAAAAATCCATCGATCCTGACCGGGTTTGAACCCGCGATCTTGGGTTAAAAATATTAAGTATGGCTTCCTTCGGAAGAGAAGTAAAACCGTGGATCCTCTGTTATACATTTACGGATCATATATGAACTTCAAGCCTGAAAGAAGAGGCTAATGATTAAAAAAAAAAAAAAAAAAAAAAAAAAAATATCGGTCATTTCACGCTCTGAATTGAATAGGACGCTGGTGACCTGAGATGTTAAAGAAGGTCTTTAAATTAACCAAATAAAGAAAATAATCTTAAACGAGAACAGTTTTGAAAATGCATTGCGCTTCAAATATTTAGACTCTGACCACAAACAATAGTGAGTTTATGGTAGAGATAATGTAGTGATAAACCAACACATTTGTTAATTCACACGTACATTTCCAGATTTCATGAGATTTTACAAATACTTAGGTGTTGCATTATATTAGCTAGTAGTAATTACCTCATCACAGTTTCGATGCTCTCAAAGGACAGGCCTTAAGATGTGTCAACGTTGGTCTCTTGCTCTCTTGAAATGAATCAAACATAGCTCTAACAGACACAGTAAGAAGTATATATGTACATTAACTAAATAGTATATGCTAAAACTATGAAACATTATTTTTATTTATTTATTTTTTTTTTTTTTTTGGCATTTTCTAATGAAATAAAACATACCCTGTAACCCTCTATAAGAAATAGACTCGAGATACGATATTTAGTTCATATAAAATTTGCTATAACCTGTCAGTTTCTCAAAGTCACATATGCCTAATACCGACATTGGTGGACGAGCTTGTTAAGGCGCGGCCTCATGAACGGAAGGACTGGGGTACTATTCTCACCACAATCGTCTACCCTAACTGAGAAATGTTTCAGTATTCATCGTTCTCATTCATGCCAAATGCCGGGGTGGTGCCTTAAACTTAATGCCTGAAACGCATCCTTCTTAATTAAAATTCTTTCGAAGTTATCATTTCATAGCATGTATCATCAGTTAATTTGTTTTATTTATGGACGCTCTTTAACATCCCAGGCCATCAGCGTCCCATTTAATTTATGATGTAAAACGGCCGATAAATTTTGCTCAGAGGCATCTTTTTCATGCTTAATGTTCTTTTACTTACCGCAAATCTACGACACGGGACCCACGATTTTACTTCCTTCCGGAGGAACCCATACTTAGGATTTTTACGTCCGAAAAAAACCTATCGATTTGGGCGGGAATGAAATCGCGATCTTGGGTTTAGGAGGCAAATAGGTTATCAGTAAACCACTAAAACTGATTGTATCATCAGTGTCCACCACCTTGATGCCTCAGCAGTAAAACCGGGCGTTAAACTTATTAAAAAGAACATGGGCTTAAAGTGGACAACGGATGACAAAACTTATGTAATTATTAATAGCGCTGTTCTGGAACGTGTGAACTGTATATTGTTTCTAATAAGTCACCTGCTATGGATGAAGAGTGAAATGACAAATGAGCTGGATTTACGGCACAAAAGAGGGAAAGTAAAAGGGTTGTTTTGTGATCACTATATCCAAGGTCTGCAGCACCTTTGAAACATGCTTAGATTTTAATTAATTCTATTCTATAATGCAAATGCTGACAGTTTTCTGGTAGTTTAAAAACTAAATGAAACTACCCCAGCTTTGTCCAGTTATAACTCATCTGTTACTCGACTCGTCCAATATTTGCTTAAGTATTTAGTGTTTAAGTGCATATTTTGAATGCATTTTTATTTATTTTTAAATGTTTAACATTCTTTTTCCACTATTAGTTTAGCTACCACAGGTGGCCGAGTTCGTTAAGGCGCAGACTAGTGAGCAGGAGGTAAGGCGTTCGATTCCCGCCAGGATTGTTCTCCCTTATAGATTTTTTCAGGTTTTTCTCAGTCCTCATAGATGGCAAATGCCGAGAAGATACCCTAAACATAGGCCTGAAACGTTTCCTTTCTTAAACAAACTCTTTTCCCAATTTATAATTTTGTTTCATATATCACAAGTGTCCACCGCCAGTAGCATGTATCCCGACCTTTTGCTGCATTATTGACCTATCGCTGCATTATCGTTTCGAAGTAGGCTAACTTACCGACTTTCGTATCCTTACTGATCGAAGTAGTGCTACTTGCAGCGATATTAAATAGGAGCGGGGTCGGCTGTCGTCGTGCTGTTGAGAAATGATGAACGCTCCGCTGCTATGAAATGTCGTTCACCACGTCAGAACCAATGCTCCGGCGCATGAGAATGAATTACTTGTTCATATTTTTTTTGAATCTCAGGGTTTATATTTGGTTTTTTTTTTTTTTTTTTTTTTTTTTTAAGTTTTTGGAACGTATGCACGTTACCAGGGAGACAGGATGGGAACGGGGGACACACTCTCCTTCACTTCAAGACACATGTAAATTCCTTTTAAGAATTGTTTATTCACAGTTACAGAGACAATGAACCTCTTTTATTTACATAAGTTATAATTTCTAGCCAGGAGAGAATCTCGGACTGTTTGAGCTATAAAACTGCGAACTGTCTGAACTGCCTCAAAACTCATCAAAACTGATTAAAACTCGTCACACTGCTCTGATCAAACTGCCTTAAAAAAAAAAAAAAAAAAAAAAAAAAAAAAAAACTTGATCACACTGCTCCTGCCTTAACTGCGGGGCGTAGCGACCCCGAGGCACCCGAGCTGCTCCCTCAAGTCCGCGCTTAGCGCGTTTGACTCCTTTTTATTTCGCCTCTTTTATTGTTTTATTTGTCCTACTTCCCTGTTCTTTGTCTGATGGGTGCCCCCGTGTTTGACACGGTAAAAAGTGACTGGGTAACAGCGTAACTCCCAGCACTGGGTTATCATGTAGGACGGGAGCGTATCCCCTGGTAAAGGCCAGGCCCGGGGAAGGGCCATTGCATGAGCTGTTGACTTCCTGTAGGCGATTGGGTCCCTTCGTCAGCCCACAGGAAGGTGTGACCCTAAGGTTACTTTGTTCAGGCCAGGGCCAGTAACCTAAGCCGGGGTGGCGCCCAGGAAGCAGCCTGCCATCGGAGACAGTTGCAATGGTGGAGGATTATATCGCTATGGTGAACGAACATAATCTCAGACAAATTAAAAGAAAACGAGTGGATGTTAAAGAAGTAACCGAGTAGCCTTTTCCTCGTTACTTGGTAATTAGTCGAACGGAAGACGGACAATCTTTTACCCGGGTGAACCCGCTTATAATTCAGAAGGGCATTGACACCATAGCTGGACCTGTGAAAACCTGCACCCGACTTCGTAATGGATCACTTTTGGTTGAGACCACTGGAATGTCTCAGAGTAACTCGCTGCTCAAGGCGACGATTTTCCACGGTTATCCCATCAGTGTTGAGCCACATCGCGCATTAAATTCGTAGCGAGGAGTTATTTTTACTAACGTACTGGACGGAATGTCTGACCGGATATCCACAGTTGCTTGGAAGACCAAGGGGTCACGTCCGTGTATCGCGTGCAGGCGAGGAAAGAGGGTGAATTGCAGCCTACCCGAACACTTTTCCTCACTTTTAACAGGATCGAATTACCTCAGAGGATAAGAGCGGGCTACGAGGTCATTGAGGTGCGGCCGTACGTACCGAGCCCGTTGCGTTGTTTTCAATGCCAGCCCTTTGGCCATAGACGCGTCTCTTGTAAGAGTGCCAATTCTATCTGTGCTACCTGCGGCCAAGTATCTCATGAAGGAACATGTACATCCGCTCCCGTTTGCGTTAACTGCCGCGGAGATCATCCACCTCATCCCGCGAATGTCCTCGTTTTAAGGAGGAGCGCTGTATTCAGGAGATCCGGGTGAAGGAAAAGCTCTCCTTTACTGAGGCCCGGAAGCGTTTTCAATCTCGCCAACCCGTCGTACCTAAGACCGGCACATACAGCGCAGCAGCTTCATCATCGATCAAGAAGTGCGATAGCAGTTCGCAGACTTGCGAACTTGTTTTTACACGGGTCCCAAATGTGCCCAGTCCTCCTAAGCGCTCTACTGAGAAGCCCAAGCCCATAGTTTTTAATACATCAGAAATTAAGTTTAAGACCAGCTACACAAAGACCGACTTTTTAAAAACATCCACTCCAGCTGAAAAGCAGAAGAGCCCTTCTCCTCCTCGGAGGTCCCGCTCCCATGAAGGGAGCAAACCCGCTAGGCGGTTGCCATCACCGCCCCTCTCTACATCCAACCGGTTCCAGGTGCTGGAGTCGGTGGATGCTTCTCAGCGGGAGAGCCCTCCCTCTGAGGTCATGGAGCAGGATGTGCCTGCTCCCGAAAAACCACCAAGTCCCACGCGACTTAAGAAAGGACGTTTGATTCGTCCTGTGCCTAGTAAAAAGTAAGGTGGTATTTTTAACTTTTTTACCTAATTTTAACAATGGCTATCCTTTCTTGGAATGTGCGTGGACTCCGTAGTCGTAGACCTGACTTGGAGTTACTTTTACGCTCGACTGACTCTCCGCTTGTGTGTCTCCAAGAGACTAAACTTCGCCCGCAAGATACTATTACTTTACGCGGTCACTCTTCGGTGAGGTTTGACCTCCCTCCCGAAGATGGCATTCCCCCTCACGGCGGAGTATTAATTTTAATACGACACGGCGTGTACTGTACTTTATTACAGCTCCAGACTCCTTTACAGGCAGCTGCAGCTACAGTTCACTTCTCTGGCCTCAGTTTTTCCATCTGCAGTATTTACTTGCCTCCGTCTGTTACAGTCACCATGGTTGACCTGGACAATCTTCTGTCTCAGCTCCCACCCCCTGTCCTACTTTTGGGAGATTTTAATGCATACCATCCTCTATGGGGTTCCAACACCGAGTATGCCAGGGGTAGCATGTTGGAAGACTTTCTCGTCCGCCACCATCTCATTCTGATCAAAACTGGTCAACCTACTTTTCTTTCTGACAGCACCCACAGCTTTTCCCACTTGGACTTATCCATTTGTTCTGCCTCACTTGCTGTACATTTCACCTGGAACGTCATCTCCGATTTATATTCCAGTGACCACTTTCCGTGTCCATGTACTCTCTTCAAATGCACATTCCCAGCGCGCGCCAAAATGGCTCATTGAAAAGGCGAACTGGCCTCTGTATCGATCTATGGCCGAATTTTCAGGGTGTGAATTTCCATCTATCGACGACGTGATCGAGCATCTCCGTACGGTCATCATCACAGTCGCATATCAGGCTATTCCCCGGTCGTCTTGTCACCCCAGACGCTTACCGGTTCCCTGGTGGACCGATGAATGCCGGGATGCGTTGCGTGCACGCCGGGGTGCTCTCCGAGCTTTTCGTCGCCACCCTACTTCTGCAAATATGATTCGCTATAAACAACAGCGCGCCAAATGCCGTCGAGTCATTAAGGATAGCAAAAAGGCTTCTTGGACTGCTTTTACCTCGTCTTTTAACCGCACAACGCCTTCATCCGTAGTTTGGGAACGACTACGCCGCGTTGCGGGCAAACCTAGGTTTACGCCCATTCCCGGTCTCCGGATTTTAAATCGAGTTGTCACTACTCTGATTGATATCGCTAATATTTTAGGACGTACTTTCGCTGATGTTTCAAGCTAGGCCAATTATCCTGCTGCTTTTCGCACAATTAAAGAGCAGGTCGAGTCGAAGGGCTTCTGTTTTGCCTCCGACCATCAGGAGTGCTACAATGTCCCCTTTACCTCTAGGGAATTGGAGCATGCCCTTACGAACTCTAGACACTGCGCACCAGGGCCGGATGGCGTTCGTGTTGCTATGTTGCAGCATTTATCAGCGGAAGGCAAGGCATTTTTATTACAGACTTTTAATTTTATTTGGTGTCATGGCACATTTCCTAGCGCCTGGCGAATGGCTACCGTCATTCCTATACCTAAGCCTGGAAAGGACTCACATCTTCCTTCCAGTTACCGTCCGATTTCCGTCACCAGCTGCGTCTGCAAGGTGTTAGAACGCATGATTAACGGACGGCTCATGTGGTGGTTAGAGTCGAGACATCTATTGACCAACGCTCAGTGCGGTTTTCGCCGTCACCGCTCCTCTGTCGACCATCTCGTATCTGTTTCGACCCACATAATGGACGGTTTTATTCGGAAGTGCCAAACGATTGCTGTGTTTTTTGATTTAGAGAAAGCGTACGATACCTGCTGGAGAGGCGGTATCCTCCGAACGCGTCACGATTGGAACATACGTGGGCGTATGTCTGTTTTTATTCAGGAATTTATGAAAGACCGGGTTTTTAATGTTCGCGTGGGATCGGTTTTATCATCTAGTTTTATTCAAGAAAACGGTGTACCTCAGGGCTCGGTACTTAGTTGCACACTGTTTGCCATTGCGATTAACTCTATCACTGATTGTTTACCGCCAGGAATACAATCGTCGTTATTTGTGGACGATTTTGCCATCTATCTTTCCTCTCGGAGAACCTGTCTCTTGGAACGCCGCCTCCAATGCTGTCTCGACCGCCTTCACACTTGGAGTGTTTCTCACGGGTTCCGTTTCTCCGCAGAGAAGACCGTCTGCATGAACTTCTGGCGCCACAAGGAGCAGCCCTCACCTTCGCTCCATCTTGGCCCAGACGCACTCTCTTTCGCGGACGAAGTTAGGTTCCTTGGCTTGTTGTTCGATAGGAAATTATGCTGGGAATCGCATATAGCGCAACTCAGAGGCAAGTGTGAACGTTCTCTTTGTATTTTACGTGTTTTAAGTGGCACATCTTGGGGAGCTGACCGGACTATGCTTTTACGTTTTTACCGCTCTCTTATCAAGTCCAAATTGGATTATGGCAGTGTTTATGGCTCTGCGCGGCCTTCTGTTCTGCGCCGCCTGAACCCGATTCATCACCGGGGTATCCGTGTTGCCATTGGGGCATTACCCACCAGTCCTGTGTTGAGTTTATGTGCGGAGTCTGGAGAACCTCCGTTGTTTTATCGTAGGGATGTTTTACTAGCTGCGTACGGTTGTCGCTTAGCTGCGCAACTTCGTCATCCCACGAATGGGCCGTATTTTAATGTGTCTTTTGATCGTTTTTATGCTGCTCGGTCTTTTACTCCTAAGCCCGCTGGCTTTCGTTTTCGGGAGATTTTACGGACGTTGGACATTGAGTTACCTGCTCTTTTCTTAGCCGGGGAAACTTCTCCCCCCTGGATTTTAGCAGAGGCCCCCGTTCATCTCGGGCTTACGTCCTGTCCAAAATCATCGACCGCAGCACATATTATTCGTTGTTCTTTTAGCGAGATCAAATCCTCTTTTAATGGCTGGAATTTTATCTATACCGACGGCTCTAAATGTGACACAGGTGTAGGATGTGCTTTTGTTTTTAATGGGGCTAGTTTTACGTATGGTCTTGACGTTGCAACATCTATTTTTATAGCGGAGCTTTATGCTATCTTTCGGGCGGTTTTATTTATTTATGATCATGGGCTAGGGAATAGTGTTGTATTATCCGACTCTTTGAGTGCAATTTTAAGTTTTAGAAATCTGTACAACCTCCACCCACTTGTACAGATGGTCGAGAATGTAGTTTTAACCCTTTACGACGCTGGCGTCAGGGTAACACTGCTATGGGTGCCTGGGCACGTCGGACTCGCAGGTAATGAGGCCGCAGATGTTGCAGCAAAATCCGCTCTTTTAGGCCCTGCTGAGTACGAGCAGCGTTTTTATTTCGGGAATTTTATACTTTCTTTACGTAGAGCCATTTTTTCGCACTGGCGCGAGGAGTGGGAATTACTCCCAACTAATAAGCTCCGTGAATGTAAATCCGCCCCTTTTAACTGGTCGACTTCTTCTCGCGCTGTTCGTCGCGAAGAAGTAATTTTAGCTCGTCTTAGAATTGGGCATTGCCGTTTTAGTCACTCTCGCCTTTTTAATGGTCAACCCGCTCCAGCTTGCCCCCACTGTGACCACCCCTTTACAGTGCGTCACATTTTAATTGAATGCCATCATCTGGCAGCTTTTAGACTAAGCCTAGGTTTGCCCTCCTCTATTGAGGAATCACTTGCAGATGATGTGGTTGCTGTTGAGCGAGTGCTCCGTTTTATCCGTGTTTGTGGTTTTTGGAGCAAGGTGTGAGGTGTTCTCTTTTTATCCATGACGGCATATTTAGACGCTTTTAAGACTGTTGTTGTTTCAGCATTTGATGCATCGTTTTTAGTACCAGTCTTTAATTGAGTGGTTATATATAGCCCTTGTTATTGTTTTGGGATTTTATTGTTACCAGTTTAGACTTTTACAATACTGGTTTATTTTCAGCTTTTGCTGATGTGTTTTACTACCAGTTTTTATATGTTCTAGTGTTGATGATTATAGGGTTTTATTGACCCTTTTTAGACCATTATAGGACTGTTGTTTTCGCGATTGCGGCTATTTTAATACCAGTCCTTTGTTGACCATTACACCCACTTGTTATTTGTTATGGGTTTTTATTTTGTTGCACAACGTGCTACTAACACTTGATTTGTGTTAACTATTTATATTTTAGTTCTGACGCAGTTTTTAGTATGTTTGGGCGCTAATGACCTTAGCTGTTGTGCGCCCCTTAAACATCAATCAATCATCATCATCTTATCCGGTTCAAGTTGGATTATGGCAGTGTTGTTTATGTCTCTGCGCGGCCTTCTGTTCTGCGCCGCCTGAACCCGATTCATCACCGTGGTATCCGTGTTGCCATTGGAGCATTCCCCACCAGTCCTGTGTTGAGTTTATGTGCGGAGTCTGGAGAACCTCCGTTGTTTTATCGTAGGGATGTTTTACTTTCTGCTTTCGGTTGTCGACTAGCTGCGCAACCTGGTCATCCCACGAACGAGCCGTTTTTTAATGTCTTTGGATAGTTTTTATGCTGCTCGGTCTTTTACTCCTAAGCCTGCTGGCTTTCGTTTTCGGGAGATTTTACGGATGTTGGACTTGGAGTTACCTGCTTTTTTCTTAGCCGGGGAAACTTCTTTTCCCCCCTGGATTTTAGCAGAGGCCCCCATTCATCTTGGGCTTACGTCCTGTCCGAAATCTTCGACCGCAGCACATATTATTCGTTGTTCTTTTAGCGAGATCAAATCCTCTTTTAATGGCTGGAATTTTATATATACCGACGGCTCGAAATCTGACACAGCGGTAGGATGTGCTTTTGTTTTTAATGGAGCATGTTTTACGTTTGATCTTAACGTTGCGACATCTATTTTTATAGCGGAGCTTTATGCTATTTATCGGGCGATTTTATTTATTTCTGTTCACGGGCTTGGGAATACTGTTATTTGTTCTGACTCTTTGAGTGCAATTTTAAGTTTTAGAAATCTGTACAACCACCACCCCCTTGTACAGAAGGTCCAGGATATAGTGTTAACTCTTTTCGACGCTGGTGTCAGGGTGACACTATTATGGGTACCTGGACATGTGGGACTCAAAGGTAATGAGGCCGCAGATGTCGCAGCTAAATCCGCTCTTTTAGACCCTGCTGAGGACGAGCAACGTTTTTATTTTGGCGATTTTAACCATTTATTACGTAGAGACATTCTCTCGCGCTGGCGCGATGAGTGGGATTTAATATTCGCTAATAAGCTTCGGGAATGTAAATCATCCCCTTTTAACTGGTCGACTTCTTCTCGCGCTGTTCGTCGTGAAGAAGCAATTTTAGCTCGTCTTAGAATTGGGCATTGCCGTTTTAGTCACTCACCTTTTTAATGGTCAACCCGCTCCAGCTTGCCCTTACTGTGATCACCCCTTTTCAGTGCGTCACCTTTTAATTGAATGCCATCATCTGGCAGCTTTTAGAAATAGCCTAGGTTTGCCCTCCTCTATTGAGGACTTCCTCGCAGATGATGGCGTTGCTGTTGAGCGAGTGCTCCGTTTTATCCGTGTTTGTGGTTTTTGGAGCAAGGTGTGAGGTTTTATTTTTTTTTTTTTTACCATTGAAGGCATTTTTAGACTCTTTTAAGACTGTTGTTTTTCAGCTTTTGCTGAATCGTGTTAACTAGTCTTTCATTGTTGTTTTGCACATTGCCCTTGTTATTTGTTTTTGGGGTTTTATTGTTATCATTTTAATCTTTTATAAGACTGGTTTGTTTTCAGCTCTTGCTGATTTGTTTTCCTATCGGTCTTTGCTTGTTGACCATATTACCCTGTGTTTTCTTTGGGGTTTTATTGCTCCGATTTTAGTCCATTACAGGACTGTTGTGTTTTCCGCTCTTGCGGCTGTGTTTTACCAACACCCTTATGTCTGTGGCGCCTTATACCCATGTTATTTATTTTTGGGTATAAATTTTATTGCACAAAGTACTACTGTTAGTTCATTATGCGCAGGATTTGCGTTCCTTGTTTATTTATTTTTTATTTCTGACACAGTACTTGATGTGTTTGGGCGCTAATGACCATAGAAGTTTTGCGCCCTTAAGCAATAATCATCATTATCATCATAACTGCGGGGCTTTACTAAAAACTCATCAGACTGCTTAACTAAAACTGATCAAAGCACTGCGTCGATACTCCGTCAAGATTCTTCAAAACTGCTTCAAAACTGTGACTTTTCTTCAAAACTGTGTGCACAATGCTCCGGCCTGACCTACCTCACGACTCATCAGAAACTGTCGACAACTACTCCAAGATCCTTCACAAAACTGCGGAGCTTTTCTGCTTTCCCATAACTTTTATTAGTTTCACAGTCGGTCAGTCTCATGTGCATCCTTTTAATTTTGAGTTCAAATTCTCGTAGCGTCTGTTTAGGTTCTACTCCTAGGTTGGCTACATGAGAATCACGTGGTTCCCAGTTCGTTCCCTATAGGCTACTATTTGGCGTCGATTTCTGTAAGAGTCCTCCTACTAATGAACTCCTGGGCTTGTTTATCTCATTTCTCCCCTCAGATCTCCCCTTCAAGTTGTTTTCGTGTCAGAAACGTGTCCCGTTAGCCTTTGTTTGAGTTGCATCTCTTCAAGGTCTTCTGCTACAATATCACCCCTAGCCTAGCTGTATGTTAGGGATTGGAATTTTTATGACTTAGGGGGACGCAAGGTTGCTGACTTGTATGATTTTGCAGTGGTACTGCACAAAATGTGTGTATCATATTCTCAGAGGCTTTTGCTTTAATTTATATTGATAATGTCTTATTAATGTTTTAGGATTCATCAAATTAAACATACAATTTTATATTCTCCCTAATCTCTGGAGCTAGGAAATACTGCTTCATACTTTACCGAACTTCCGTTGCATTATCACCAAAGTGGTTCTATATTACCGACCTTCCTGGTATGCAATCCAAAACAAAGATATATATATTACAAGTGGAGTACAATCATGATTTTTTTATTTATCGTTATTTTCAAGTTTACGTTTTTACAAATATACCGGGGGTGTCAAAATGTAAACATGCTTTCACGGTAGATATCTCACATATTTCAAAGTTAGACCGAAAAACCACAGTAATGTGTATAATGATGCTATGTAAACAGATGTGACTCATACATTATGATAGCGTTGCTATGTGTTAGGTAAATCAACAATGAACAAATGAAGCTAAGATTATCGTAAAACAAAATGAAGCCAAGATTATTATATAATGTTCTGTAAACAGATGTGATCAATGTGTTATACTAGTATTGCTATAACAAAATGGAGCCAAGATTATTGTTTGAACAGCGAAAAGCAATTTTGAAGATGTAATGAAAAACCGAGAACATTGTTAAAGTTCAAATGCAATGGATACGTGTTTACAGAACAGAACCGCAACGCGAGTTACATATGCACGCATTCCAGACAAATTTGAGACATGGTACCGATGCGATGTTCACTAGGGCAGATCTGAGAGACCACGCACAGCAGTAAGCCCCGCGTCCTCGGCTATGATTTTGGAACGTTTTGAGCACTCACCGCAGAAATCTACAAAGCAATGCGCACGTGAGACTAGGATTAGCAGAACCAACGTACATCGTATTATTAAAACAGCAAAGTTTAAAGTTTTTATCCCAAGACTTTTGCATGTATTAAATAAAGATTGCCTTGATCAGAGAATGCAGTGCTGTAAGTGATTCTGGAACATGGTGCAAGAGGATGAGGCGTTCATAGGGAAAGTCGTTTGGTCCGATGAGGCACAATTTAAGTTGAACAGAACTGATAACCGGCATAACTGTGTCTGCTGATATGCAAACAATCCACATGTTATTTTCAAAAAGGTTGTTAATTTACCTAGGGGTAAGTTGGACTATTCTTTCTTGAAGAAACAGTAGCTAGCCCAGTGTACCTGAACATGATACGCACATCCGTCTTACCCGCCATTCATACACTCTATGGAAATGAAGAATTTTATTTCCAACAGGATTAACACTACGACATTACCACCGGGATGCACATACGTACCTTGATGAAAATCTTCCAAGGCATTGGATAGGACGAAGAGGTCCTATTGAGTTTTCACCGTGTTCTCCGGATCTAACTGCATTGGACTTCTACTACCTATGGGGAACTCTTAAAGAGTTATACCGTAGCAAACCCGCTACACTAGCAGCACTTCGGAAAGAAATTGAAACGGTATGTGCTGCAGTCGCTGATGACACTTTCTTCACAAACATTGCTTAATCAGTAGTTCAACATACTCAGAAGTGTATCGACGCCAAAGGTGGGCATTTTGAGCAACCGTTGTAAATGTAAAAGTCTAAGATAATTAGTGCTCATCTTTTTCTGTTTGTGTGAATTCAACACAGCTGTTAACACAGCTTTTTGTTTGCTTGAAGTGTGTATCATTTTTGGCATCCTCTGTATGTGTTATTAGTAAAAGTATAGTATTATACGTGTTTTAATTATTCAAAACAAGTCAAATGTGGATGGTACATAGGTCGGGGAGCACGTGGTGGAGGACGGGGTCTAGTGTCCGGTGTCCTGTGCTACGTGTTGATGAAAAGGCGGCGTGGGGTGGGGTTGGGGACAAGTACAAGTATGACTTTCTTTAATTTTGATTTTTTCTCAAGTACAAATATATATAATACAAGTACAAGCATTGTTTTTATTTTTTTGTTGTAACGTAACATAAATTTGTATAGGGCTAAGTACATATATAATACAGGTATAAGTATGGTGTTTTAATTTTGATTGTAACACTACGTATTTGTTAAGTACATATATTTACAATTATATATGACAATTACAAACATGTTTTAATTATGTACAATTAAGTTGTGTTATATGATGATAATAGCATCGTGAAAGGTAGTATGTGGTAATTTTGTTCACAGCAAAATAACTAAATTAAGTTGTTGGTAAGTGATTTCTTAATTTTGTGTTGTCAGCATCGTGCTGTAGTTTTAGAAACGTTGTTGACTTGGATGAGCGTAGGCGTCATTGACACTAATAGGTTGTTGCCTGAAATAGAGTAAGAATAGTTATAAAATGGAAAATGCGGCCAGAAAAGTATGCAAAGAATAGAAGAAATAAAGTGTTGTACCTACCAGCGTCGAAGTAATCGGAGTATGTCTATAGGTAGCTCCAGAAACTTGACGAGTATGTATTTTCTGTTGCCTTTGGACAGTATGGTTGCGGCATCTTGCAACATCTTGGTGTAGTTTTAGGAAAAAATGAGTCGGGTATTGTCGACCCGGTTGTTGGTAGGTGTCGTTAAGAGACCAGTACATCGTTGCCAGAAATATATTAAGAATGGTTAAAAAGAGTGTCAGTAAAGAAATTATGTACAGGATAGAAAAAGTATGGTGAGGTGTACTTACCAACGTTGAAGTAATCAGTGTTCGTCTGTAGGCAGCACCAGAAACTTGATATGTTTTCTGTTGCCGTTGAGCAGGAGCTCTGTTCCATTGTGCCAGTAGGTTGTTGCCTGAAATGAAGAATAATTATAAAAAAGGATAATGCCAGTGAGAAAAGTGTGTAAAGGATAGAATAAATAAAGTGACGTGTCTACTAACATTGAAATAATCAGTTGCAAAAAAGTGATGTGTATTCTGTTCCTGTTGGGCAGGAACTATTATTTGCATTGTACATATCTGGAACGGCGCCTCGTTGAGATGTTGAATAGTGATATCAGGGTGGTTATTATATGTAACAGGTGGGAAGACTTCTCTTCCGTCCTCGAGTCTCAGCCCGGTTTTGTTTCCGCATTCACCGTTGAGTGATTTTTTTCCCGACAATCACATAAAGAGGTTTGTAGATGAGGTCTCTTATAGAGACGAATAAAGATGTCTGTGCAAGATAGGTGAGATCATATAGTACTTTACTTTTCATGTTGAAACAATAATGTCCAACAAGAGACTGAGGGAAGAGGAAAGAAGGTTGGCGTGTGACGTCACGTTTAGTCTCCACATACACGCTCAAGGTCATACAACGTCACCAAAAGATGACACGAGCTAGACCTATGATGTCACCTAGCAAGACAGGATTGAACATGTTTTATAAAACGTTTCCTGGAAGTAGTAGCTTTGTGAGAAACATACCAGGATATGCTTTTGAAGTCAAAGAAGGATTGTAATTCTCGTGAAGGGATTTTATTTTATTCACTGTTCGCGATAAATGGCGATAATTGGTGCTCTTTCAAAGTTTTTAATTGTGATAAAATATGTTTCTAGTGCAGTTTGTGTTTATCGTTTATTGGAAATTTATTATATATATTTCATTTTTGGTGTTTGGGTCGAAATGTTGGTCGATCCTCGGGTCGTTTTCCTCGGTGAGTATCCATTCTTCAGAGTTGTGGAAGGTGGCATAGTGACGTCATTGGTAGTTCCAGATTGTGATAGTGTGGATTAATGGCGTTCCAATGAATGACGGAGATATACTTTGAATGAGTACCGTCAAGAAGTGTGTGTGGCGCACCTGAAGAAAGAGATGCGGACATGTTCGTGATGAATAGACATGAATGAAGTAGGGAGAGCTTAATGAACAACAGTATCATGTTTGCGTTTCTCCGTAGAATGAGGTGGAAGTGATGGTAGTTAACGGTATATGTACTTGTCTTAGAGGCTGGCAGGATAGATGCGCAGAGGTGCACTGCGCACGTCTCTCGTGTGTTTGTAGAACGAGTCTATAATCGAAAGTTCTGAATTTGTGAAAGAAGATGGAAGTCAGCAAATTGCAGCAGCGGTGCGACAGGTAGTCGACTGCATAGTGACCTCATGTAGTGCTGTCGTTATTTTGTATTTTAGGACCATCTTTTGCCTAAAACCCGATTTAGAAAATTGAGAAAGAGAGAGGAGCGAGTGAAGAGTCCGTAACTGATGAAATATTCTTCCCATCCGTCCCTGGCGATGCAGATACAAATGCAATGTTTTTCCGGTTTTGTGCTGGGATCTATATTGGCAACGAGAGCAACAGGGCGCTCAGAGAAAGTAAATGGCAATTGATCGGAGGCGAATACTCCAATGAATTGGGAATGTTTGCTAAGAATATCGTTTATTTGTTTGGTATTCATGACATAAATATAGATCTCTGCACGCAGAATTCTGGAGTTCTATATAGTTCCGAATTAAGCAGGACGCTAACAGGTTCTGACAAAGCTCCTCGAAATTCCATCTTTATAGAGACATTTCCGTGGTGATGACCGGAAGTGTAGTCGTTGTTGGTGGTCATGTCCGCCGCAAGATCGAAAGCGAATGTGGTATATCCATTGGCATAAGCGAATCTATTGTTGCTGTGTACTTGTGACGGCGTACTCGACCACTCCGGTTTCGGGCATTTCTTCGGTTACGTTTATTGCCTTGACACCTGATAAATCCTACAGGATGATCTGAAACATTTGTAAACGTTGTACACGCATTCCGAGATAGCATCGATTAACTCGGAACTGACTAGTTTTAAAATATTTTCGCAAACGGCAGATTTAGTTTTTCTTAAAACGTCCAAATTATCGCATTGTTTTGCGATCACAAGGGAAGTTAGTCTTCGTATATTCACCTTCGTTGCCGAATTTTTACTGTCCGTATTAGTGAAGATTAAAGATATTTATAGTGGAACAAAGCAAGACGTATCTTCCCCAGGCAAGAGACCGGTTCTAGATCTGTTTCTGTCGGAGGTGTATACTGCTTAGAGTATAGAACCGCACCGTGCGGTTTTTCGATAGCCTTTTGAAATGCCTCTAGTAAAAATTTCCAGCTTCGGGCCTCCAATTGGTGAAACAATCTCTCGATTTGCATTTTATCTCTGCTGTTTTTGAAACCTACGATGTAATGGAAACGGTGCGAATTATTTTCCCAGAGAGAATATGCTTTTCAATATGTACATGACACCAATATTTCTGTGGTGCAAATCCTTGGTAAAACAAATTGGACATAGCATTGCGGTCACTTTCATAAACATATATCGTCAATGACCACGAAATCTCTCTCTTTAGTGCTCCGCAGGGGAGGAATGCCTGCATGAGCCATAACGTTAAGTGTACAATGATTCAATTCTGAATTCTAGGCGTATATTTGGGAATGTGACACCATATAGCCTTATTTATAAGATTATTAAATATTTGGCCGGTATTGGCATACCCTACGGTAAAATGGGGATCATATTTTTTTTTTTTTTTTAGCATAGATCTCGTTCTATAGACGTTCATGCATGCGAGCAATTATAACGCATTCACTAACAGGAGCATTCGATTTTTGTCCATGAAGTGTTTTAGAAATTTCTAAACCCAAACATGTGGTTTCTCGTATAATGCCATGCTTGTGCTTGTCCCCAACCCCACCCCGCAACACCTTTCCAACTCCACGGCACGCCCGACAACGTACGCTGGACACCGTACTATGCACAACCATATTTGATCTGTTTTAAATAATTAAAACACGTATAATACCATGTTTGTATTCGCATTATGTATATATAATTGAAAATAAAAGTAATTAAATCATGATGTACTTGTAATATATGTACATCTTTCCAATAGAATTTACCAGGAAGATCGGTAATGTAGCACCACTTTGGTCGGTAAGGAAGAGGGAAGGTCGGTAAGGTAGCATTACTTTCGTCGATAATGCAGCGGAAGATCCATAATGCAGAACTCCTTCGGTCAGTAATGCAGCTACCTGTAATAAGGATTATTTAGGTCGGGATACATACTACTACTGTATGGTTTAGGTAATCATGTTCCATCCTGGACTCGTAAGTGCGAGATCCGGGGTTCGATTCCCGCAAGGATTGTTCTCTCTGGATTTTTTTTTCAGACTTTTCTGAGTCCTCAAAAATGGAAAATGCCCAGGAGATACCCTAAACATATGACTGGAACGTTTCCTTCCTTAAGAAAATATCCTTTCCCAATTTACCATTTTATTTCACATATCACTAGTGTCCACCGCCTGTGATGTCTCAGCAGTAAAAACGGACGTTAAACACTATTTAAAAACAGTCTGCCTCAGTTTCAGAGGATATATCGTCTATCCAAAGAGTTTTAGATTGTGGATCAGTAGTTGAGAAATGGTTTTGGACTATTCTTTCATTCGTTGAATGCATTAGCACCAATTTAGTTTTAGATTTTCTATAAGCTGCACTAACTCGTCGTTTAATTGGTTTCATATGTCTTCATTTCTCTGATGGTCTAGTAAATATATGCTCAACCATAGTTCTAAAAAGATGAATTTCACTGCTTTCCAATATACTTTTAGCAGATTTATTAAGAAGCCATTTCTCATATCCATATGTTAAAAGAGGAAGATGCAAGTTTTGTAAAATACAGGTGATTATTTCGCTAGAGAACCGAATCTACTAACCCTTAAAATGTATGTAATTAAATAATGGTTTGAAAATTTATATGCATGTACCTTCAGGGATGCAAAACGTGATCTGCACATACTGACTCCCATTCGTCCAAAAGTTCGCCACACCACACTCTGATTTTCTGGGAATGCAATGGTTCTTCACACACAACATGATGATTTTCTGTTGTCCATAATCGTGTGTTTTGAGAGTTAATGTATTCCCGCAGATGAAACTCAGATGAAACTATGCTTCATCTATAAATAAAGTTACTCTAATATTCTCTGACTCGCCAAACAAACAAACAAACCCAAAAACTTCCCGTAACCTGCCGTATTCATTTTTGAACTAATGACGCACGGTGAGAATAGTTTTGCATTTTTTCTCTCTTTGACACTTATGATATGGGAGTTCAGTTTCTTGGAAAAATATGAGTAACCCTTTTGATTTTAATGTCATTAATTGCTCCTTTACATCATTCATTGTTTCATAAGGCAATTTGCGGCTGCTGAATGTTGAGTGAGAAGGCCTTACTATTACCTTTAACTTTTTAATCAACTTCGGGTTGCACCAATAGTTTCATCAAATTCAGTCCAAAATCTCATCTGGAAGACCTTAAATTAGCTTATTGTTAGTATTTACGAATGAAGAACACGCGAGGGGTAATTATTTATATTAATTACGCAACAGTGAGTCATAACTGCCGAGGTACGAGTGTAGCTTCTTAAGTTTCCAGCCTCGCTGGTAATGATTATTGCCTTCACAAAACCCTTATCTGGTGTCATACCTTATTTGTTAAGTTAATAATTGCAGCTGTAACTTTCGTCCCACTGTATTCAGCTGTTCAAATATAATTTCATAAAGTAGACAATGTGCAGAAGATTTTGACATGTTCAACATCCAACTGTGCTTCACAAAAGAAGGATCCAAATGAAATTAAACAGCGATTGAACGGTGTATAAGGGGAAGCATCCCCCTCATATTTTACCGTAAAAAAAGGGCCAATCTTTTTCGAATGGATCGAAAAAGTATTGAAGATGAAGAGCGTGCAGGTCGGCCCTTGGAGGTGCTCACTCCTAAAAACATCGCTCCTGTGGAAGGAGAAATTATGGAAGATCGGCGGGTCAAAGTTACAGAAATAGCAACATGGTTGGGCCTTTCAAAAACAACAGTTCTTCGAATTATTCCGGAACATTTTAACATGAATAAGGTTAATGACTTCTTTCTCTGTCCAAAAGCAGCAACGAGTCATCTGTTGTCAGACATTTTTGGAGCTCCGCCGTGGCAACGAAAGAGAAGTTTGAAAGAAATTGAGAAGAAAGAAGATGAAACTATGATCCTCCATTATGATCCCTTGTCCAAAAGAGAATCAATGGAATGGCGTAGGCCTGGCGAAGCACCGCCTCTAAAGGACAAGGTCACTCAGTAACCAAGAAGATCATGGCTACAATCTTTTGGGACTGTGAACTGCACAGACTGCGTGCTTCCATCAAAGAGTAAAGGTGAGGAAACCTGAGTGCTGGTGTGCGCCTTCTTCACGACAACGCGCCTTTGCACACAGCTCTTTTGCAAAGGAAGCTGTGAAGAAATGCGGCTACAGCCCATATCTAGCTCCCAGTGACTATTTCCCCTTCTCAAAACTCAAGAAGGACCTTCCAGGAAGGAGATTTAAGTTTGACGAAAGAGTGATGGACGCTGTTTATGCCCATTTTGCAGACCATTTGGGGTGGGGGCATTGAAATGTTAATTCAAAGATGTCAGAAGTGTATTGCAATAAAGGGTGACTATATTGAAAATTGAAATATAGTTTTTGTCTTTCTCATACCTAGAAAATGGTTAAGCCGGCAACTTATAAACCTACCTACGATTTTCATTTTAATTTTACTATTCCCCAAAACAACACCATTTTTTAATATCAATGTTGGATCTAGTAAAATAAATTTCAGTGCAATTTTTAGATCAAATGCAGTTATTTTTGTAAATAACGTTCTGCTTCAGCTGATCGTAGACTAAATATACATTATATCCCATAATTTATTATGTACATAATAGGAAGGTTTAATTCTCCTCTTCGTTGAATAATCTTGTATATTAAAGATACATGGTCACTTAATCGTACCTTCCTATAGCCATACCGTGCTTCTGTTGTTTTAAATTCATTGATAATATTTACGCGTCTGCTTATTATTTAGGAAATAGCTTATAGGACTCAGTTTACCAGGTTAACGGCTCTATATAATACAGTTGCATCGCTTGTTTAAAAACAGGAATAAGCATGGCTGCATTCCATTCTTATAATGCAAATGCTGTCCAACATTTTAGATATTTATCGTTATTCTCTTTATTACTTCCGAGGCATAATTATATAAGAAGTTCCACATCCATTCCGGCATTTCCTAGAGATTTATTATATGGACGTATTTAAACATTATTTTCTTTTTGTTATTATTTAAATCGTTTTGTAAGCATAATTTGAACATTGTGTACATAATATTCTAAATTACTTATGTATCTGTTCCTACTTTTTCTGTTTAATTTTGGTACTTCTCTCCAAATAATTGCATGTCTACCTTTCGTACTTTTTTAAAATTATTTTAAAATGTTCTCCTTCTTTTTCTTTAATATTTTTATTCCATTATTCTTGAACCCTCTTGTTTATTTCTTCCTTGCTTCCTTTTCCCTATTACTTCCCGAGTTATTTGTATTATTAGATGTTTTAAATGATTATGTTCATTATTTTCATTTGTGCTTACAGCTGTTTGATAGGTATAACTGCCTAATCTTGTGCAACATAGTTTCCGTACTGTCTTGCTGCAATAAATTATTTTACAGTCACAATTTAAATAATTTTGTTTTGTATATTTAATTTTAATGGACCACCACAAGTGATCGAGACCGTTAAGGCGTGGATTCGTGAACGGAAGGTCTGGGGTTCGAATCCCGCCCGGACCGTCCTCCCTGACTGAGGTTTTTTCCAGGTTTTCCTCAGTCCTCATAAATGGCAAATGCCTAAACTTAGGCCTGGAACGTATCCTTCCTTAAAAATAAATCCTTTCCCAATTTAACATTTCATCTCATGTATCATCAGTGTTCACCGCCTATGGTGCCTCAGTAAACAGGGGTTAAACATTAATTAAATAATGATGGATTGCGGTGGTATTCTAAACTTTAACTACCAAATAGTAATTTAATTGGACGTTAGCTCTTCGGAAGTCTCGCGTGTCTAAAGTAAAACGTGATCAATTAATCATCTGAGAGCAGTTAAATAATCCGTGCAAAAATAAATAAAGCATAACATTTCTGAAAAAAAGAAAAAAACTTTATTTCTCAATATGATTTCCTTGCAAATCTAAACGCTTATTGCAGCGATTTTTTCAGCTCGCATTTACGCATTTTCTTTGCTGCTACCCAGGGGGATGAAGAAGGATTTTATACTGTAATAATTCTGAAGTTGCAGTTGAAATCTGAGCGCTGATACATTATCGTGACGAAACACATTTTCTTCGCCAAACGAGGATGGTTCTTCGTCTTTAATTTTCTCCAATAGCATAGCGTAATATTCACTGGTTATAGTTTTGCCCTTTTAAAAAAGCCAATTAAAATAACGCAATGGAAATCCCACAGTCACCATTATCTTTCTGTTGAGGGGATTGTTTTTCCTTCTCCTGAGGGCTTTCTCCGGTTACAATCCACTGTTTCGATTGCTCCTTTGTTTTCGGTTGTAGTGGTGGATTCGCGTTTCGTCGATTGTTACATAACGCCTCCAAAATGCACTTGAATTCCTTTCATACGCTTCATAATCTCTTTTTTGGTGGCACCCACTTAACCGATTTCATTGATATGTTCCCTTTTCCAGGAGTATATGCATGAATTATTGCTAGATATCCTCTAGTGACTTTTAAGGTAATATAATGATGCGATCATGATAAAATTATAGCTCTGTATTTATGTTTTCAGTTTTGAAGCTCTTTGATCTCCTGGAACTTCTGAATAATATAGAAAATAAAATTATTTAATTTCATTAGATTCTTTTAGTTATCTTCTTGGTTTCTGTAATGGTTACAATATTGAAGCAGTATTTATTGACTTCAACCCCCAATTATTTATAGTATCAATATTATCAATTATATATCGTATAAATTTAATCAATGTGTATTATTAACTTGTTTTATGTGAAGTTGAAGATTTGTTGTAATGTCTCAAATGTTCTTTAGCCAGAGTGCACTTATGGGAAAAATTTTATGTTGACTTGGCAAAAGGACATAACCTGTACTCTTCTTTGTATTTGTGTATAGCTAATATCGTGTCAGAGCGAGCCATGTACCATCAGATCCTGATGGTGCTTCTAAAAGGTTCGTATTCATAGCCTCTCTATTGTATTCCGTCAAGGGGAAAAAGAGGGGAAATATTTAAAGGGCCTTGTTGTTACGAGATAGTGTGGGTGTAGAAATCCTTAACTTTTGGAAGGTCAAGTTAACTGTACACTGTACAAAGAAGAGCGAATAAATAGATTGTGAGTGATGTAGTGCAATAGCCAATAAAAAGGTGTGTATGAAAGCGTCCAATAACCAATAAGAAGATCTAAATAAAAGAGAAATTTTAGAATGTTCTAAAGCGAGATTTTGGAAAATCCAGAGCGGTGTCGAGATCGACGATTTTAATAATTATGATATTTATATATAATGATGCAATTTCGAGGCCCCGGCCATATATCTTATTCTTACCCGACAAATCTAAAATTGTGTTGCTTCAGTTGAGTTGAGTTCATAGTTTACGCCAGTTAATAGTTTGCGCTTGTGATTGTGTCCATACAGTTACAGTTAGTACATTTACGCCTTAGTTATGATTGCATTCAGCTGATAAGATACTGTCTTATTAATAGAAGAAGTCGAACAGCGTTTGAAGTTTAATTCCTAGAAGTTTACAGTGCCGTATCTAACGTGAGACGATAACAATTGATAGTGAGTACTTATGATTAAACAGTGCCAAAGAGTACCTTTTTTAATAGCAAGCAATTAAAATAGAACTCTCGCGAATATAACAAGTGTAACATGCGTGCCGAGTGACGTTAAAGACTAAAGACAAATCCTCAAGAACTGTACAAGTGATCTTACGCCATCTCCAATTAAAGCTAAATAACAAGTCCATGGTTTCCTAGGGAACTCACGGTGACATCTAGATGTAGGAAAGACATAAACAGCAATAATTGTTCTTCTAACCAAAATCACGAAGCCTCTTCATTTACCAATCAGTTCTCCAATTCCTGTCCCCCCTGGTGCGAGTGATCACAAAACTGCAGCAGAAATATAGATGAACTATGCCGAGGCAACCAGAGATCAAGAATCGTCTGTGGAGTACGAGGAAGGCAAAGACATCGTGATTACTACAAATCATTATAATCAGTCAACATTAATCAATCATGATCAAATCAACTACAATTAAGTAATAAAATTATTTTAATCCTTCCCTCCCCTCATCAATCGCCATCTTTTACTTCAATATGTATATAAAAATTGTAATTCATTGCATATATCTCTATTTCTTTGTGTGTTAGGCCTCTAATATTCCATATACTCTTTTTTAACGTTCTCTTTCATTTGGTTTCAACCCTGTTTCTTCCGTTGATCATTTACAAAATCCTCTGAAAAATGTGCAGTAAGTTAAATGTTCCCTAGCTGCGTGGACGTTGCCATTTCAACGTTTATGTCCCAGATTTCCTTGCCCCTGTGCTTCTTTCGCCAAAGCCAGTCTTCCATGGAGGTCTTTACCTATTACAACAGTATTGAACCATTCTTATTTATGTTTTCTGGAGAGAGGGTGGACTAGTTAAGGTCCCACCCCCATATTCATTTCTGTATGATTTAATTTTGTATCTACTCAAACACACATTTAATTTATAACTAAAACATGTATTTCATATCCTGACTCCCACTTGAGCACAAGAATGCATTTCTAACCTATCTTCAATTCTTCTTCTAATTATTCAGGTCTCATTATCATATATCCTACAAAAACTGCTCTTTAGAAAAAAATCGACAACTTATAATGATGGCGGTTATTATTTTGCCTCAAAAAGTCTACAACTGCAGTAGTTTCCTGTGATGTTGATAGCGACAGAGAATTCTCCATGTATAGAAACAATTTTATTTGATGAGCTTTCATATACAAGTATAGAAATTATTGTTGCTAATTAAGGTTGCTAAATGATTAGTAATTTATGTAATTTAGATAACTTTATTGTTTTCTAAATCGGGTTTCCATGCGTCTATATTTCCTTTGCGCAGTTTGGATTGCCATGTCTTAACTGGTATTTCCAATGATATAATGCTATAGCATTATTGGTTATAACCAATCAACTAAAATAGTCACAAGTGGGTCTGAGGTTGCCGATAAATTCACGAACCTAGTGAGTCTGAAAAGTTCAGAACTTCGAGTGATATTTATTAGGACTATACCACGAATAAAATAAGAATTTAAATACTTGGCTTACAAAATTTTAATGATTGTATGTTTGTATTATGAATACTTAACCTTTTCAAGTCAGCTTGCAACAGACGAATATCGATTGTCAGTAATGCCAACAGAGAAGAGGCAATTAGGGTTTAGAACTATTTCATGAATAGGATAAGAATAAAAGTAAAATATTTGAAATTCGCGCACAAAATATTAACAATTGTATAAAATGCTATACTTACTTACGAATATCTATATATTCATAAACCGTGAGTGAGACTGAATTAGATAAAAGTTGATTATTACAATCACTACCTTTCTATTTATTAATACTAACTGATAAAAACAAAACAGAGATAATATTTTACCATTCTGAACAATGTGTTTATTCAAATTTATGGTTGCTTATACAGGTATTGTTACATAATTTACAAAAGTATTTCAGACTGTTTGGCTGAATACGGAAATCCAATTGTTTTAGTGAATACACTAAAGTTAGTTAAATGTATAATTATTGAAAACATAATTATCAAATGTGAATGAAGGGGTTGCAGTTTCAGGAATGTCGGTCCTGGTAGTGTAGTGGTTACCATACTTGCCTCCTACACCCAAGATCGCGGGTTCGAACCCGGCCAGGACCGATGGATTTTTTCGGGCGTAAAAATCCTAAGTATGGCTTCCTTCGGAAGGGAAGTAAAGCCGTGGATCCCGTGTCGTACATTTACGGCACGAAAAAGAACCTCAAGCCTGAAAGAGAGGCCTCTGAGCAAAATTTGTCGGCCGTTTCACGCCCTGAGTTGAATGGGACGCTGATGACCTGAGATGTTAAAGAGCGTCCATAAATAAATCAATCAAAAATAAAATTTTCAGAAATTATAGTGGGAGCATAAAGTTGTTCACACTGACCAAAATACAAATTCATTTCACGCGATAAAGTGATTTGGTAATATTTTACCATAATTTCACTGCAATATCGGGCTGTGATTAGTCAAAATTTAAAATTTGTTTCATTTCATTCGTCGATTTTATGACGACGCAACATAAATGAAACTGTCAAAATAATATTACCAAAGGGTCTGAGGTTACCGATAAATTCACGAACGTTTCTACAGCCACGGGTGGCCGAGGTCGTTAAGGCGCGGAATCGTGAGAGGGAGGTCTGGGGTTCAAATCCCACCAGGACCGTACTCCTTGACTGGGTTTTTTTCCAGGTTTTCCTCAGTCCTCATAAATGGCAAATGCAGGGGAGGTACCCTAAACATATGCCTGGAACACATCCCTCCTTAAAATAAATATCCTTTTCCAATTTATCATTTCATCTCATGTATCGTCAGTGTCCATCGCCTGTGGTGTCTCAGTAGTAAAAACGGCCTTAAACCCTACTCAAAAAAAAAAAAAAAAAAAAAAACGTTTCTGGTAAACTCAGACCCTCGAATAATATTTATTAGGACATTTCACAAATAAAATAGCAATTTAAATATAATTCCTCTAAGCTTAGGCTTACAAAATTATAATAATTGTACATTTATATTTAACCTTTTCAAATAATCTCGCTACAGAAGAATGCCAATTGCCAGTAATGCCAATAAAGAAGAGCAATATACGGGTTTAGGACTATTTCATGAATTGAATAAGAATAAAAGTTATGTAAATTCGCCCACACAATATTAATATTTGTTAAAATGTTACTCTTATGAATATCTATTCTATTCAGAAACCGTGAGACTGAAATGGAAAAGTCGACTATTACAATCGCTACCTTTCAATTTCAATTTTCTAATACTAACACACACACACACACACACACACACACACACACACACACACAGAGAGAGAGAGAGAGAGAGAGAGAGAGAGAAAACATAACATACAGTGTCTCTATTTTTCTTTGTTTTCTGTAGTTTGGATTCCCAGATAAGATCAATTTGTACATTTGACGCATCACCCAAACGCTTTGAAGAACCCTCCATTTTGAGTTATGATTGTCGATTGCCCATGCTTTTGCTACTATATATATTCGATAATTTCACTCCGTAATCCGGCTGTGATTGGTCTAAATTCAAAATTATATTTCGTTTCGTTGGTAGATTTTAAGATGACGTCGCATGAATGAAATAGTCACTGTAAAGTAGCCGGTACTAGCATAATTGAGCTTCAAAATACGATATTTGCGAAAACAATATCTGCATAATGGCAAATCATAGGTTAAATTGCCTGATATAGGTAAAAATAAACATTTCCTCATTATTAACGTTGTCTTCGCGTAATAATAATAATAATAATAATAATAATAATAATAATAATATTTCAATTATTTATTTATTTATTTATTTATTTTACCTGGCAAACTTTTAGACCGTAAATTCCTCTCTTACACTTCACCAGGGACAATTACGATTTCAATATATATAATAAAATTAATGTTATTAACCATTTGGGTATAGTATTTTTAAATGCTGCATTTTGGAAATGAATAATCTTCAAGCCAATTTTCTAAATTATTGTTATGATCGACAGTTCCTCTTAAGAGACGGCAGAGAGTTCTAGACCCCAGTAGCTTCCACTGTGAAAATGAAAAAAGGTCGGTGTAAGGGTATAGAGACAATGGAATTATTTAAATTATAATGAGAATATTAGAAGTGTACAGGTACAGACGAAGATCAAGGTGTAGTATGTAATGTAATCAGCTTGATATCTGGTAGGTTTTCTTAAAATCGCGTAGGTATGCTTCTATGAACCAAACCATTGGTATACAACTCAGGCTAAAATATCAGAGGCGGAACGATAATTGACTAGCCTAACAATGTAAATCTACTTTTATATTTTCAAAATGGTTATAATTTTTCAACAAAGCGCAACACATTTTGTCAAACGATTTTCCTTTGACTTCTTTCAGTTGAAAATGTCCGTCCTCCCAAGATAATTTTAAGCTTAGGAAATAAATAGAATTCGAAAAACGTCAAATTCGGTGGATAACGTGAGTGCAGAAGTAAGTCGTACTTTAAAATGTTGATCTTACCCATTGCAGTAATTCCAGTGTGCGAACATGCATTATCCTGGTGGAAGATTATGTTCTTAAGCACTAAATCTAGACTCATTTGTTGTATATGCTGGTGTAACTTTCAAAATATTCAACGTAATATTCGTCATTTACAGTCTGGCATTTTGGAACATAATCGATCATCATATTTTCTTTTTCATCATGTCCTGACTTTGCCAGCTGATTTTACTGTCACCGCTTTCCCTGGAGCTGGGCAACCGTGTTCCTCATGCACTGTTTCGATTGCCGTTTTGCTTTTGGGGTGTAGTAATGAATCCAGTGTGGATCAGAACGTCCCAGATACTCTTGGGAAGCTTGCATTCGAAGCCTTTTTTGAGCAGGTGTAGGCAGTCGTGGTACCCATCTTGCTTGAAAGCTTTTTCATGCCTAGTTCTTAAGCTAAATATTTTCAGTGTTGCCAACTAGAAGTTCCAAGTTTCAAACTGCGAGGGAAAAAAATCGTGTTAAAACTAAATAATTATCATTTCGCCCGTATAGAATAAAATATAGTGTTTTATTTATGCTGGCAGAGTTATGTCCATAAGGCCTTCTCTTCCATTCAGTCAATCTTTCAATAACACATATATTGATAAAATGCAGGTACACTTTCATGTTATATCCAATTACATTGCTCAGTCCTCAGTCTTGTACAGCAATGCAATCAAATTTAACCACCAAATAAGCAAAATTTGAAAATACATAGGTATTTTAAGAGAAAATGCAGTTATTCTGAATAATAATAAAGTCAATTTGTAGCATAAAACACACATTTAAGTCAATAATATATAAGCAAAGTTTATTATGCTTTTGAAAGGAGAAACAATATTATTATTTAAAATTAGAGAATTGTTTAGACCAACTTAAAGTTATAAAGCAATGCCAATTGAAAATATGTCTTAATATTAATAGAATACTTAATACGTTAAACAAATTGAAATTTTCGTTTTTACGAAATGATAATTTATCCTTTAAACAAGAGTTCATATAATTTTGCTTCAAAGGATGGTGTCCGACAACCCCTAACTTCTGTGGATTTCTATGGAAGGGTATAATAACTAAATTGTTCCTATGGGATCTGATACCTAAATTATAATGTGGGAATAGCTTTTGAAAAACGGGAACCCAAATTGCAGTAACAGTGTGTAGAATTTGAAATAACAAATTAAGAGACTGCAGGGTACGTCGCTCGCATAATCTTATAACCAATAAAGTGTCTTATATCACGGGGACACGTACAGGGGTATAGGTGTTCAGAAGCCAAGATGGCAAAATTTCCATCATATTTGTTAAGTATCATCTTTAAATGGCGCGCTGTAAGTTTCAGATGCATAAGTGCAGTCAGTCACTGTTCATAACGATTATGTTAACATTTTCTACAAAATGGATAGCATTGAAATATTAACTGTGATAAAGTACTTCGTTTTGATCGGTTTAAACCTGAACATAAATACAAAGGAGATTCCACATTAAAGAATTCTTTCACTTTATTTTCGACGGTTAAAAAGTGATCTGCTGAATTTAAACTTGGTCATATATCCATTCAAGATGATGAGCGCTCAGGGCGTCCCAAAACTGTTGACAAAATTATGACAAAAATTCACAATGCTCGTCCATTGAAAGTGCGCGAGTTGGCTGATATTGCAAAGATGTCGATGGGCCATGTGCACTACATTTTACACGGAGGTTTGGGAATGAAAAAGTTTTCTGCTCTCGATGGATGCCGCGTTTGTTAACATTGATCAAAAACGCATTCTAATGTACATTTCGCAAGAGAGTTTAGACCTTTTTTTTTATTAGTGATAACGCCCGTTTTTTCTACTGAGGCACCACAAGCGGTTAGACTTGTTAAATCGCAATTGCAGTGGGGTTTCCCAACGTTTAATAATAGTAGATGAAACGAGATTAATCACTACACGCCAGAGAGAAGCAGCAGTCCAAAGCTGAGTGGCAAGGGGTAAAAGTGAACCAAAGAAAGCAAAAACGGTTCCATCTGCAGGAAAAGTCATGGCTACGGTGTACTGGGATTCTTATGGTATGGTGCTCGTAGAAATGCGTAATAGGAATATTTATTGAGATCTCCGGGGCTTTCGATAATCTATAGTGGCCATTTCTGTTTGAAAGATTATGAAACAAACATGTTCCAAAAAGCGTCTATGCAATATTGAAAGATTACCATGTAGAGAGAACAGTTTATATAAAAGGAGTTGGAGAAACAGTAAATAAACATATTACGAAAGGGTGCCCTCAGGGATCAGTTTTAGGGGCCCACATTTTCGGATATAGTAATGGAAACTCTATTAGACGACATAAATAATGATGCACATATATTAAATACCGTGGCATACACAGATAATATTTTTCTTATTATTGAAGGAGACTCGCAAAGGGAATTAGAAGCAATAGCCAACAATTTGACACCGAAATTAAAATTATGGTGTATAAAATCCAAATTACAAATAGCTCCGTCAAAATCAGTTACATGGTGATGAAAGGAGGCTTAAAAGAGGTCCAGTAATTAAATACAACAATGCAACAATAAAAAGAAAAAAATGAAGTTAAATACCTAGGGATGCTGTTAGATGAGAACTTAAATTTTAGGAAGCACACTGAATGTACAACAGCTAAAGCCGGGAAAATAATGATGAAATTATCTAGATTTATTCAATCAAATTTTAAAATATCATTAATGTTATTAATATTTATCACAACAGTATTTTTGCAACAATAATTGCTGGAGTGTGCGGCCACAAGAATGCACGATATACAAATTAGAAATCAATTAAGAAGAACTCAAACGCAAATTTTTATTCCGTTACACAGGGGTAGTCAGTACCACACCTACAATGGCGCTATTGGCATCAACAGGCATCTGGCCCATAGTTTTATTAGTAAAATTAAGAGGAGTGAACTATTGAGTTAAGGAAAAGAATCATGGAGAAGTGGAAAAAAGAATAGGGGCACGATGTAACACCATAGCAGAGATAAAATTTAATCTGAAATTGATATGGCAACAAGAATGGAATCAAATCAAAGAGGGGAGACGAACTTGTAATATCTTTAAAAATATTGCCGAAATATTACAACTAGGGCACGCACAACCTACCAGAGGAGTGATACGCTATTTGACAGTACATAACCCTTATAAAATATACTGGCACAAAATTAAAAAACTCCAAAATGATACTTGCTTACGATGTATAAAATAGGATACACCAGAACATGTTTTGCTTGAATGTCCATGTTATAGGAACCAAACTTCAGAAGAAAGAAGGAATTTAAGTGGCCATCGTGTAGCCTGTATTTTAAGGAGCAAAGAATTATGCAAACATCTTGAAACTCTAACCCAAAAAAATAAGTAAAATAGCATGGGAAGAAAGGATGGAGCAAGAAGAGATTCCAGCTGCAAGGGAGGAAGAAGAAGAAGTGGAAAATGGAAATCTCTTTAGACCTTCATTATTATGAGAGATATTAAAAAAATATTTTTAGGCTGTAAGTACGTTAGCAAGCCGAAATTGTGAGCACATTATTCTCCATATCTCACATTATTTTCTCTTTTGACAGATTTTGAAGTGTTAAATGGCGATACATGGTCTGAAGATAAGGAACATTCGTATATTATTATTATTATTATTATTATTATTTTTTTTTTTTTTTTTTTTTTTTTTTTTGCAGAAAACGTACTTGGGCAGTGTGGCACCACTACAGTTTGTTCAGTTTGTCAAGAAGGGAATTCTTTATTTGCTTTAGGGAATAGATAATAGAAAATATTTTCTTTCATATATGGTTCTTATAGTCCTAAATTCGCCCCTACAGAACTGTATGGAATAGTTATAATAGAACTGGCTGTAGATTATTTTATAGCATTTTAATCTACAATAACCATTAGGATAAACCAATGCAATGGGATTGCTTAATAGAATGGTCATTAATGTAAAGTGAAAATAGTCCTAGCTCGCAACCTTGTAGTACACCAGTCTTCATGGTAACAAAGCAGGAATATTTATTATTAATGAGTGATTTTTCCTTTGCGGGACCGCTCCACTCGTAACGGCCGATCGGCAGTTCAAGCTGGTACCGCAGTGAACGGGAGTCAGAAAGTCCGCGGCTATGGTTGACTTGTAAGTTATTACCGAACTTACACACTTAAAAGGTTCGTTTATTCAGCATTTTCAAGTAAGAAAATATTGGAATTGCCTCTCTTCATTTTCCAAACATTTCTGGCTCGGCTTATGAAATTAAATTACCTATGCAGTCCCCTCTGAAAAGCGAAAGAAATTTATTCACGAATGTTATTTTTCTGTTCATCTAACGTTTGTTAATTGTACAACTCCTCCTCCAGAGATCAAAATCGGGGGACCGAGTTAGTGATGATTCTGTCATCGAATATTTCATGAATTTGCATGCAAGCAAACAATGTTTGTATGTGCCGTTGCAGAGTCCAAGTAAAAAATTCGCGAGCCTGCGTCAAATGTTCTGCACATATCTATCACTATTGTTTCTTTAAAAAAAACAGGATCTGTTATTCTTTCGTCGCTAATGGCGTGACATGCTCCATCTTTTGATCATATTCCTCGTGAAGAGGTTAGAGTTTTCTGAACTCCATTACCAATTAATTTGTAATGAAAAGGTTATTTCATCTGTTTATATTAAATTAAAATATTCTCCGCTATGTACACTTTTCAAAATCTATTCATAAAATCTATTCCTGGTTATAGGGGGTCTCCCGGTTTAAGTTCCCGCTTTACAGTAATTTTATAAGATTTAACTTCAGTACTTTGTAGCCACTGGAAAAAAGGAAATTCCAGACTGCTGAGATAGATGTGCAAGTGATTATGTAGGTGAACGTTCCAGTGAAAGTGATTTTTAGGAGAACGTTCTAGAGTATGTTTAATGTTGTCTAACGTTTCGTGAATGCATACCCTTTTTTTTTATTAATTTCCATTTCATGAAATTTATTTACCAATCTGTGAAACGAACTTTGACTTGGAAGATAAATATCAGGGAATTTCTCTTGAAGCAATGTCTGTACATTACGATTTTATTCTGTATGCAAGTACGAATCGTAAACAAATACTCTTCGGGGAATAGAATATCTTAATTGAGTCATATTGACGTAATTAATAAACTGTATACTCTGCCTAATGAATACCTAATATAGTGTTGCACAACACACAAGAATACATCCGTACGTTCCTAGAGTCAAACTCGTATTGACCTCCCCTTCGGCTCCCTGGTCGGCTTTCAAGCTTGGGAACGAGACTAGAACTGCAGAGCTAGATGAACTGTGGCCTACTGCATGTGTAGCGGTCCCGCGAAAGAAAAATCATCCCAGTAAGTACTTGAAACGTACTGTTGGTCTCTACTTAAGCTGGAATCCATCTAGGCTATGAATTTGTTAGAAAAGTGCAATGTTCTTAATTTTGCAATTTACAATGTGTTCTATCTCGAAGACTTAGGAATAGTCTGGAAGTGCTATTAGATTATTATTTCTACTATTCATTGTATCCCATGCATCCTCGGCGACTTTAAGCAGTGTCGTCATTTGTGCTATATTGGTATAGGTTGAGGATACTGTGCATTAAGGTAGTCAATTGTTTTTATACAATGCGTTTTAGTGCTTTAGAAAGGACAAAGGATATGCTAATTGGTCTAAGCCACTTAGTATTTCTGTTAACGTAATATTATGGAAGGAACAGACTATAGCTTGATAATTGATGTATTTATGGATGTTTTGAATATGCAAGAGAGTTACGTTGATAGTTTTATTGATAAGTTCTATATTTAAGTTGTCAACTCCGTGCAATTTCGACTTAATACGCGTTTATATTGTTTTTACGACATTAAGTGTTAAGTAGATAAAGAGATTTTGTCTTGCGCCAGAGTGGGACCGGTAGTAGGTTATTAATAGTTCGCTATTTATTATATATCAGATTTGTTTACACAAGCAGTGGTCTATGTTAAAGGTTTGTATTGTACTAACCCTTCTGACATTGGCCACTCTACAATAGAATCTATGAGCATGTCTGATTTAGAATTTCTAATGTTTTGGGCGCTCATCTTGTTTAGTCGTTTGTATCTTTGCATGCACGAGTCAGTTTTTTAGTCTTTTAAATTTCCGAAAGGTCTCGTCCTTTTCGCTCATTATTTCTACAGTCATTCAGAAAGAGGAAGTTCTTTCCTTTGGCCTTTATTGGGACATATTTGTTAAACAACGCTATTACAAGGTTGTTAAATTCTTCAATTTTTCATCTGGTGTACTTAGGGTCCAAATATCCATTGTAGTGAGAGAGCCTCAGAAATTAAGGAAGTGTCGATTTATAGCAGGTTTCTATATGAAGAACTCTTTGTATGGTCTTAGGACACTGTAATGAATATTCCGCGAATACAGTAACAGTGAAAAAAATTCTCGGCATTTATTGCAGCAATGATATCCAGAAGTGTCTCAGTGGTTACTGACAAAGGGAATATGATTACATTGGATTGTTAGGGACAGGGGAGGATATTTTCGACTTCAGCCTTGCTTCGGGAGGAAGGTATTAGTGCAAGGGAGACACCATGTGGCAAGGATTCACGGATGTAGATGAGATCGCTCACGGACGCCAGTAAAGACCACCCTTCAGAAGGGCCGCTTCCACACCAAAAGCGCAGGTTACCGTCACACCACACCAGCCCACCTTGCCTGGCAATTTCTGCTCTGTAACAGAACCAAAGGAATAAAATGATATGTAATGAGAGAGCGAAATCCCAGCATTAAGCGACCAGAGGAAACCATAAAAAAAGTCAACATGGCCAAAACTAACCTATAGTCTGTAGAACAGCAAAACTGTAACGATTGAACGTACAGGCAGAATGGCAAACATTTTTTTCTACAACCACCTTCATTCCTTCCATTCCTAATATCCTCCAGATAGGTTCAGAATTTTCATCCCGGTATTCTTATTTTTTAAACGCTCTGTTAACATTAATTTTAAATTAAGGTCGACAACATATTTATTCCCAAATTTTGAAGTCGTTCCTTACAAATAATTTTTTACTGAATGCGAAAACAAAACGGAAAATTTGATTATCGCAGATCTCTTTTTATACCTTTAAGAAGAGAATAGCTACCGGGGGCCCGAGGTCGTTAGGGCGCGGACTGGGATGAGCGGGAGGTCTGGGGTTCGAATCCCGCCAGGACC
>CM060831.1:97332500-97400000 GCA_030762175.1 Metallyticus violacea | reverse complement strand
CTTGCTATGCAATTGTCATTTTTCTAAAACACCAAGTATGTCCTTGTCAACTGTCATTTAACGCGTCCATTACTTTAAATTTCTCTCAGCTCTAGAATAGTCTAGAACGATTTGTTAATGTTTTCAACGCCCGTTTTTACTACTAAGGCACCAAAGGCTGTGAACACTGATGATACATGAGGTGAAATGATATATATGTAAAGTTTTTTTTTTTTAAGGAAGGAAGCGTTCCAGACCTAAGTTTAGGGTACCTCCCCGGCATTTGCCAGTTATGAGGACTGAGGAAAACCTGGAAAATACCTCAGTCAGTCAGGAAGGACGGTCCTGGCAGGATTCGAACCCCAGACCTCCCGCTCACGAGCCTAGAACGAGTGAAACACCTTGTACATTATGAAAAATGTCATTCGACATTTAAGAGAAATTTCACTGGGTACGGTATGTTCCAGACTTGTGGGCCGTGGTCTGTTGAGCTCCTTCATCTTCCGAAACGTTTCGTCTATATCTACGGTAGACATCTTTAGTGGCAGTAGCGAGGTCGAAGTGTCCATTTTTTTTATTTAAATTTTATTTATGGGTTATAGTTATGAAGGAAAGTGTCAATGGGAAGGGAAATTTGCGAGATCCCGAGCATTCTAGTTATTATAAGGAGAATGTGATGCTGTAGGCTGATTAAATTGGTGAAAGAGGTTTTCCCGATGCCACATATGGCCTAGGCTCCGGGTGACACTGAGGGTTCGTTGGAGGGGGTTAAAATGTATTCAGGGGCATATATCTCTTTAATCATCGATTAAATTTGTAAAGTTGTCGGAATAATTCTTGTAATAATCATCTTGCTGCTGCATACTAGAAACGTGAGGTTGACATCCATGGTTCGTTGCTGTTGGTGCCGGAAACTGGCTGTGAAGACGCTGTTGAGGTAGGGGTCGTCAGTTCTGTTCGGGGTAGGTCAAGTGGGGTTGTTACTTCGGTTAATTTTTGGTTGCTGAAAGTTGAATTTTCTTGAGTGTTGTCTATCATCTAGTTTTAAGTTCCTGGAATTGCTGCAGAATACTGAAGGATGAACTAGAGTGGAGGACTGAAGCTCGGTGAACGCCTCTTCCAGCCGATCAAGGCGTGAGGAGAGAAGTTCGAATGATGAGATGAACAGCTGGCTTAGTTCCTCGTAGCGTTTGATCTTGAAGTTGTCTGATCATACCGGATAAGTGAGATATAGATTGCGAGATGGCATCTCTCCAGGCGGAGGCTGGGGTGGTATTGACTTGTGTACGGTTGTAGCGTGTGTGAGTGATAGATCTGGCAGAAGTAAACTGCAGCTATTGAGACTGCGGGGCAGAGCTGGTTGTCAGAAGGTCTTCGAGGAGTGTAGCGGAGTTGTTCAGGAGGCACCTGAGTTGGATGGACATGATGCTTGGCCCGTGTAATGAACCGCTATCGCATGATGCGCGGAATCCGTGCTTACCTCATAATGTATGAGAGGTTATGTTTCCACAAAGAAGACTGTACTCGATAGATGCCGCTCATACTAACCCCACAACACAAAATGCAAAGAATGGGTATGATATTACAGCATCTCAATCGCTACCACGATGAAAAGATATAATAGCTAGCCCGAATTGCCACAGGGATTGGATTCACTATTACCAGCCTTAGACAAAGAGTGCGTCAATGCAGTGAAAACATTCCCCCCCTAGAAAAAGATACGTTCAAAGTGATACCTTCCGCCGGGATATTAATGCTTACAGTCTTCTGGGCTCACCGCATTCCAGACTCAAAGAAAAACTGTAAATGTTAACCCCTACTGTAATATCCTGTAAGGACATTAAACGGAAGCGACCATGCCTCCCAAAGGCGTGATACTCTTGCATGACAACGTACATCCTCACACTGTCAACAAGACAAACGAAATACTGTGAATTTTCAAATACTGTGAATTTTCTCGAGAATTCTCTGCCGAGCCCCAGCCTTCCTCCAAGCGACTTCAATTTGTTCGGCCCTCTTAAACATTATCTTTTGGTTCAGCATTTTTCCTATTATGAAACTGTAGAAAAGGAAGTCACCACCGGTTGACAGGAGCCCATAGAATTTTGTGCTGCTGGGTTTCAGGAATTTGTGAAACAATGGGGCAATGCACAAGAAGAATATGTTGAGAACAAAACTGTTTTCAAATCATCTGATCTGTCTTATTTATGGACGCTCTTTAACATCTCGGGTCATCAGCGTCCCAATAAATTCAGGACGTGAAACGGCTAATATAAAATTTTGCTCGGGATTCTTCTTTCAGGCTTGAGGTTCTTTTTCGTGCCGTAAATGTACGACACGGAACCCACGGTTTTACTTACCTTCCGAAGGAAGCCATACTTAGAATTTTTACGCCCGAAAAAATCCATCGGCCCTGATCGGAATCTAACCCGCGATCTTGGGTTTAGGAGGCAAGTGTTTTCAAATCAGTACTCTTATTTGTTTAAGTTCTATGTCCATTTGTAACATACTTAACTCTCGTATATTGAAGTAAAAGGAGGTAATATTAAAAATGATACGTGTATTTTTATTCCTTCAACTACTTAACATGTTCAGGCCGGAAACCTATGAACTGCACCTCGTAAATTAGCCCGGGGTTCACAACACCTAAAGTTACATTCACCTTTTTAGGATAAGGAAAATCGCCGGAAAAAAATATTATCCAGGCCACTGACTATAGGATTCGAATCTGAGATTTCCGGAGTTGCACGAAGGAGTCCTTGTTGACTTGTAAAAGTTAACATTATGTGCATAGCAAATTGGCAATCTCTCAGATAAATCTAATACTATCATGTTCTTAAACTTTATTAAAACCTTAAATGAAACTTATTTCTTACAGATGGACTTACATTTGCCCTCATAACTACCAGGGAAAATAGATATGACCTAATTTCATATGGATCGTGGATCGATTAGAGGTCTCGTGATTTTGTAAGTAGAGAGAGAGACTTAGCAATGTAGCATGAAAAGGAACAGAGAAAGGAGAGGATTAGCGGGAGAGCAATATTGCTTGCAGCGTAAATTGCTCTTTCTCTAAATCGGCCAGCAAACTTAATACATGAACAGTGCGGCAGATGGCAGCTCTTTTCGCTAAGATTCAAGGAATTCTAGAAAGGCCACAAAGAACATGAATTACATATTATTTTGCAGGCTCTTTTTTCACTTCCTCCAAGTTTTTGTACCAACTTTGGTGACCTTGGGCCATCTTCTTGAACTCAGCCACCGTGACGGATCCTATTATTGTATGTACTTCATTGGAATTATCCGATTGTGACCACGTAACATTAGTGTGAGGTTCACAGATACTATCGTTTCTTTCACTTTATCCGAAATTTCTGCCAAAATGGTAGTGAATAAGGTTCGACAGGTGTAGCTCATGGAAAAATTAACATTGATCTACTTAATGGTCTCTCCAGATGAAGGTTGGTAAAGCATAAATTCAGTTCAACTGAAGTTAAATGAATGAAACTTTGTTTTCTAAACTATGGAGTATGAACCTATATCGTTTCGTTCCTTCAAGACGATATAGAAATATACAACATTTTAAAATAGATGCTAAAAGTTCCAGAACAACATATTTCTAGTTTTAATCGTGATAAGCTTTAAAATTAAATTAAAAGTAACTATTTGAAGCATAAAAAATGTTTGTGTTCATTTATTGTGGAATTTTTTAACATTTGTGGTATATATATATATATATATATATATATATATTATTTTATTTTAAATTTGTGTTCGGTATTTCGTCTGTAACATAACCTCATTTCAATGTAGTATCATTTAATATATTTGACTCGTGAAAGCCATATAGTGAAAATTTTATCTGTAGTAGCATACACATAATATTACAAGCCCTGGTTCACATATAATCATCTTTCCAGTTTAACGAGATTAAGTATCCCTAAAATAAAAATAAAGTTATAAATCAATATTTTAAAGTGTCATGGCTGTAGTTTTAACAACATATTTCTGCAATTGTTCAGAACATACATTGCATTTTTGATTTCCAAATTCGGTATTTATTATATCTTCCTATATATACAATAAACCATCCGCATATTTTATAGGATGATTCGTAATACAAAGTGCTGCAGATATTCAATACACAAATAAAAACTATAACCGCAACGACAAGCCGACTGGCTTCCTTCAGATTAGTTATGCAGCATTACTTGATCAGGAGAAAAGCGACGCAAGTCAGTCAACTAATGTACACACACAAAAAACAAACAAAAAACTGCTGCTGTTCTCACCTACGCAGCACGTTTTCCTGCCCGACAACATCCATCTCCAAACATACTTATACATAGGAGCATTGCTTTATGGTAATTCGTCATTTTCTACCAGTTATGAATAATTCTAGTCGGTCGCGAAGGCATGCATCGTCATATTTTCCGGCATACGAAAAGTTCATGGCATGGCAGGGCTATAATATGTTATAAGGTTAATGGTGGGCAACTTGGAATGTCAATAAATAGGGTAACAGATATCTTTTCCACGCATTGTCTGGATAAAGAAGCTGTAAATCCTATATGTGTATATTAAACTGTTCCCATATTAGTATGCAACAGTCTGCAGCACTTATATTTCACAAATATGAATCGATCTGTATGTTACCAATACAATGTTTTCTCAGCAACCCTTGATGTTTCAAAAATTCTAGACTCTTGTCACAAACACCCTCTTATGGATAAAAATTCTAATTCTTTCTTTACAAAGGTTTGCCATCTGTCCTTGAACACACAGCCCGGAAGTATTCAGTAGAATTTAGCAGAGCTCTCGGCACAGCCTTGGCATATATTGGAATCCTCATCTTATCACCTCCATTTAGGACGTTCGTGTGAAATTTACTCCATCTATATCCAGTAAGTTTGTATTTCTAATGTAATGCAGTCATTAGAGATACGTCATTCCCACCTCTTTTTTGGTAATAGTTTTAGAAATTCAAACGTCTTATCCAATTAAGTGTACCTTTCAGACTTTAAGAATAATACGCCTTGCTTCCCAAAATGTGTTAGATGTTTCAAACGTTAACTTAAACTTTTAAAATCTGTTAACAGGGGTGATATAACAAAAATGATACCCATTAATTCAACTATTTAAAACGTTATTGCTAGAAGTAAATTTGGTTTGGTTTTATTAATTTCTACTGTTGCATATATGAACATAGTGTCTGTTATAATTTAGAGAGAAAAATAAGTTTGCCAAGAAAACTGCCCTGAATAATCTTTCTTAAACTGTTCTATTTGTTATACTTGGCTTGTTTAATGGTTCTGTACTCTTAATATTAGCCCAGATTGCAGAAAGCCTGGCAAATAAAACTAAGTCTGTCACCCAGGAGCTGCGTCAAATAAGCGAATTCCTCACTGGTTGAATAACTTTTAATAAAATAAATACAAAACCCAAACAAGGCCTTGATAATTAATGAAATGAAATAAGTCATAGCATTATTTTATGGTATTAAAGGAATAAAAATAAAATTCTTGCAATCTATAGGTATCATAAAATAAATATTACATTTTTAGAATTATTATTATTATTATTATTATTATTATTGTTGTTGTTGTTGTTGTTGTTGTTGGATTAAACCACAAAATTAATGGCATTCTATTAATGAAATGAAATATATGACCGCTGATAGGCAAAGCTTTACCTTTAAACATTTTTAAATGTAACCATGTTTATGTACTTACTCATTAACATATTCACATTCTCTTAAATAGAGAAAAATAACAAAAAGGTTGGAGTTACGTTCTGTATCGCCATATGTTTCAATAAAATATGCTATATTTAAAAACAATTTCGATGTACTATGCAAATTTACAGAATCAACAAAGAACAATCGAATGTTCCATTGATTTTGAATTACTTTTTTTCAATTGATTTAGCATATTTACGGACGCTCTTTAACATCTCAGTCATCAGTGTCCCATTCAAATCAGTGCGTGAAACGGCAGACAAATTTTACTCGAAGGACTCTTTTTTGAGGCTTGAGGTTCTTTATGGTGCCCTAAATGTACGACAGGGGACCCACGGCTTTATTTCCCTTCCGAAAGAAGCCATACTTAGGATTTTTACACCCGAAAAAAGAAGCCACTGGTCCTGGCCGGGATCGAACCCGTGATCTTTAGTTTAGAAGACAAGTATGATTACCACTACACCACCACGAGGACCGACTTAAATGGTTTTGAAATTTAATTTAAATGTTATTGTATTTAAAACATATAACGCAAACATTTTCTGAAGTCAATGACAATGGATGGAACTTTCGATTGTTTTTATTTGCTTTGTACGTTGTATTTGTTCCGGAATAGTAACATTTCTTTGTTTTATTGAAACTTATGAACATGTTCTTAAATACTGAATGTAATTGGAAACTATGTATTATTTCTATTTTATATGAATGTAAAGTTGATACCAAGGGCTTAGTTCATTAATATGATTATGTTTAATAATTTTTAAAAATACTCACACAGTGTAGCTTTGTCTATCAGTGGTCACACATTTCACTTAATTAATAGCATAACCATTAATTTTTGTGATATAATCTCAATAATAATAATGATAGTTCTGAAAATATAGTTTTTCTTTTATAATACTTATAGGTTGCAAGAATTTTAATTTTGTTCCCTAATTTTGTATTCATTTTTATTTAAAGTTGTGCAGCTCGGTGAGGAATTTGCTTAGTTTACGCAGCTCCTGAATGACGGACTTTTGTTTGTTTATAAATTAAAATTATGTTAAATAGGTAGTTTTATCCAGGCCGAGAAATTTTGCAATGAAAGCCGTGTAAAATAATATTCTAATTGATAATTTTAAAGAAAACCTGACAATGGTTTTGAATAACAATGTACTAAAAAGGCATTACAAAGGACTACAGTTTGATTGCTTATTTGTTAACTGAACCTTTATTTCCACACAAGTTGCCATTGTCTTATATATGTAGATGATAAGTGACATTAAACTTTTTCAAAATCGTCAAATCCAGGTAAGGAAGTCATTAACTAGAGTTCTTTCAATTAAAATTACGATTTTTGTAAATTCAGTTCTCAAATCTTTGCGATAAGAATGAACTACTAAATAGGGACGTGCATTGCAAGTGCAAAGACACATTGATACAAACACTAAGTCTGATCTTCTAGCTTACAATTCTTTCATAATATATGAAATACGTTTCTTGCAAATAATACAACCTTAAACGAGTTGTAGTACGCAGTGTTTACCTGAGTTTTTAAAATAGTACACAAAGTTTTGAATCAGTATTAAGGAAACTTTGTAAGAATCATATTGCATTCAGTTTCTTTAACAGAATCAGAAAGGACATTGCTGACATCAGTATGGGATGAGGGTGAACTAGATCACAATAAAATCATCGAAAAACGGAATGAAAAATGATGGCCTCAATTTATTGACATTGAGTGTTCACAAAGAAACAAACCAAAAGTAAATAACAATAATACAAATGCTAAAACATTAATTAATGATAGAAAAAGTTCAATTAAGTGAATTTCCTCTACATTTTAAGAGCTTTTACTTTCTAACATGCTATTGCTCTAGGAGTTTGCTCCATCTTTGAACAAGGTGTCAGTTCTCAAAAAGTGCTTCCCCATTTCTGTGAATAAACGTAATGCTGTCTAACTTTAGAGCACTTAATAAAAAAAAAAGACTAGAAAAATTGGGACAGTAAAATAACTGGACACCTCGACTGTTCCGATGGCTCCTTTTGTACTAACATCCCTAACGGGTCACCTCCAGGAGAAAGGAATGGGATGAAAAGTACACGGAAGGCGGTACACTTACTTAGACGGGATCCCATAATGTTTCCTTAGATGGCAATCCCCAGATGGCGGCAGGGTGACGGAAGCCACGACGGCATCACTCGAGGTATCCTCAAGGTACCCCAAGCATAAGCCAGCAATAGCCAGGACAGAAACTTCAAGAGCAAATCCACCACCAGGCCTCACGTCAACAGCCACCTCGCTTGCAATCTAAAACTAGAAATATAAAATGAAATGATATGAAGAGCGGAAAAGGATGGAAGGGGGGGGGAGGATAAAGTTCAGGATGCCCAAAGGATTTTACTCCACATTCCAAGCCCGCTCAGAAGTGCTTTGTCGAAGTGGCTGTTTGTAGCAAAATGTAAAAGATCGCAGAGAATGGCTTCCAAAAAATTAAAAGTAAGTCTTTTTACCGATATACCAAGAAAATGTTCAGCGATTGATTGATATTTTTAAATAAGTGCAGAGAATGCTATTCTTTCCGTGTCATTTAAGTGATCCGACTTTTTCAAAATTGAATGGCTGAGGATAGAGGTAGATAAGAGTACCACGTCTATCACACTTTCAAAGATCCTCATTAAAATGGTAAGAATGGCATACATGTAGATATATTTTTCATTTGCTGTGCGTGAAAATCGGTCAAATACCGGGTTATTCTCTCTCGTTCTCATTAGCGAGAGCGGCTATGCGGGAATGCTGCTATGAGAATCTCATATCTCGAGAGCGGCCTCTCGGAAACGAAGCGACTCGAAAATTCTCGCAGCCAGTACACGAACAACTAAAACTTGGCATAATACCATACAGAAAGGAAACTTAGATACAGTGACGGAAGAGTATAAACACGAAAACATCGTTTCTCTATCACTCATCTTATTTGTGACCGCACTTTGCCTTTTTAAGGGAATTGATAGTTCTCAAGTCAAACGCGTTCTTGTACGCTAATGATGGCAAGCTTCTCTCTACGCTTATACATATCATGCCCTCCTTGCAGTGGGCAAGTCAGGCCGCTAAGATGCGAGCGAGACTAAGCTTATTTATCGATTCAGTAAGTGCAATGAACGGGTGGCGACATCCCCAGGACATTTTATTAATTGTTGAAGTCCATTTACAATTAAATACCCTTACACATATGGGAGCAAATACATAAACCCAAAATAATGTTCAACACTCAAGCCACTGCAACTCTAAAGAAATATTTACTGGTTTTCATGTTTCCTGATCATGTTCTGTGCACGACTCTCACTTAAGGATCAATTCCAGAAAATGGAGCAAGTGGATCTCTCCACTCCAGAAAAAAAGAGGATTCAAAACTGCTTGAACAAGAAACTGCTTGAAAGAAGTTTTGGTCGATTTAAGCACCGATTCCTATCTTGGAGAAAATAGTAAGACTGCCGATCAGAAAGTTTCATTTGGTTATGGCAGAGAATGTGAGGAGACGACGTTATTCCAGAATTTGAAACACCAAGTGTTAAGACAACGAGGAAAAGAGAAGGAATAGATTACAATGCAATTTGTTCTTTATTAAAGCCAGAATTTGCGAAAATAAATGTATATGAAATACTATTACAACATTAATTTAAGAACAACAGTGTCATCTGCTCACCGCCTCGTTGATCTAATGATTAGCGTTGCTGACTGCTGGCCAGGAGGACCCGGGTTCGATTCCTAGTATAGCTTAGGAATTTTCCTAAGTTAGGGTGGTTCACTCAGCCTCGTGAGGATAATTAGTGAACTGCCTCACTGAGAGGTTACGTTATTTGATCTAGAATATAACGTGATAGGTGACCTGCGGGGTGCCGGCATGTTGATCACATGTCCCCCTACAATACCGCCCTCTATGAATGAAGTCGTAAGACGGAGTTAAACGAAGCAAAGGTCGCTGCGGCAGGTCAGGTCCCGATCTCGGGTTGTAGCGCAATAGAAAAAGCGGTTCGTGGCATAGTTGCATTTTTCAGGGGTTTTAGTGCTGGACAGAATTATGCATATAGACATTTTTTCTTCTTTTAGTCCTCTCTGCCATATATTCATTGCCGAATTTGGTACAAAACTATCAATGCGCAGCTATTAGTATGTGTTCATTTCCTCCTTTACTTTCGTGTACCTATCTATATTAAACCAATTTCTGTCAGATGTTAGTTATCCTGATCAAATGCTGGTTTAAATAGATAAATATTTACGAAATGATAGTGAAACAAAGAAAATGATCATCAAAAAATATTTATGTGTACGAAGTATTTATAGCATGTTCTCGGTAGACCGCCAAGGGTGGCCGAGGTCGTTAAGGCGCAGACTCTTGAGCGGGATCTGGGGTTCAAATTAATCCAAGACCGTCCTCCTTGCTGAGATTTTCTCCAACTTAGGCCTGGAACGTTTCCTTCCTTAAAAATAAATAATTTCGCAATTTATCATTTCATCTCATGCACCATCAGTGCCCATCGCCTGTGGTGCCTCTGAAGTAAAAACGAACACCATTCATTTTCATTCACGTTATCAGTTATAAGATATTAACGGTTGTTTAACTCAGCTGTTGCTTTACCAAGCACTTACCTATTCCGGAAAATTATACGGGGATTCTGGGACATCGTACATATTTCAATATTATACTTATTTTATTGCAGTATTACATGCTTGTTTTATTTTCTAACGTATTTATTTTTTGGCAGTGAAAATTCTTTTCTGTTAAACATCTAACAGAGGCTAATATCAGAAATTAAGTTGAGCTGAACACAGTTGATGAATCCTATAATTGGTTTTACAGCGTGGTACATTATCGACATTCTGTGTATTATCAACGGCTTTTACGTTGTTTTTGTTTCTAGTAACTCCCTCATGATTTTCTTTAACCCTTCATTTGTTGCCAACTTATCACAACACTGGTCTCTACAATCTGTTTACCGGCAATTAGAATCATCGAGTTTTTGCACCCTTGTACCGGGCAAAAACTGTTAACTGACGAATTGATACAGAAAGAAGTTGGAATAAGGATGAGGACGAAATTGCAAACTATATATTAGTAAGCTGGTTGGAGTTACGAGCTTATCTACCTACTTGGGCTAAATCGGTGTATAAGGATAGGTATGATGGTACCACGTTGAATAATCGTAGGTATCTATTGATTTGATTTGATTTATTGAATATGTACATTACCAACACCTTTGATACTATGAACATTGTCAAAAGGAAAGGTCATCATGTAGGAGCTGCGAAAAACTAAGCAAATTCCTCACCGGGTTGAATAGGTTTTCATAAAAATGAATATAAATCCCAACTTAGGTCCTTTTAATTAATAGAATTAAATAAGTTATGACATTGCTGTGTGGTATTAGGGAACAAAATTAGAATTCTTGCAATCTATAAAAATTACAAAAGAGAGACCACATTTTATTATTATTATTATTATTATTATTATTATTATTATTATTATTATTATTATTACTGTTGTTGTTGTTGAGATTAAAATTAAATGAACATTTTGACCACTAATAGACAAAGCTGTAATGTGTAGGTATTTTCAAACATTTTAAAATATAACCAGTTTATAATCTTTACATTCACTAAAATTGAGAAAAATAACGGAAAGTTTCGAGTTACATTGTGTATTTAAGAAGATAGTGTTCACATGTTTCAATAAAAAAAAAAAATCATTATTAAAAAATTATTACAATGCACATAGCAAATAAAAATGAAAGTTACATTGAATTTCATTGCCTTTGAAATTTAATTATAATGTTATTGTATTAAAGCATATAACTCAAATTTTCTGAAGGTTATTACAATAGCTCTCTTGCATAATATAATTTTAAAACACATATTAGATTGATATTTCACGTTTGCTCTCTTCACGACGATGCTTTTGTTAAATATAAAACATATGCAACGTTATAAACACACTTTATATGCTCAATTAATTTCTCGTTTTATTTTAAAACAATATAGAGATAATTAAAACGCAAGAACACTTTATAAAGTTCGGTTTTCAAGTATACCTTTACTCCATATAGTTCAATTTCCATAATTTTCAGAAACTATTTTACTTATTTATTAAAATGATATATATCGAATTTTGTTTTGAAGAAACAAATTGGTGTCGCTAAAGCCATTTTTAAGTTTTGGGTTTCTGGTACACCCTACTCCTAATGGCTCGATTTCCACGATTTTAGGAACTATTTTTCTTATGTTATTTACACAGTAGGTGCGGAGTTTTGTTGCGAAAAAATCAAAAGGTGCCGTAAATATTAAATTTTGGGTTTCAGGTAAACCTCCACTCCTAATAACGTGACTTTCCTGATTTCAGGAACTATTTTCCTTATTCTATTTAAATGGAATGTACGGAGTTTCGTTGCAAATATATATACATATTAATGACACCAGAGCATATTATGTCTCCTCATGTAGCTATTTATACTACTATCTCCTCTCCCAGTCATATTGAGCACTAATCAACAAAATAGCCGAATAATCCTCTGAGAAATAGTTGTCACCGAAAAGTAAACAAACACACACCAAAATTGGTCCATAATTTGGCTTCACCAGCGTAGGGCCAACAACAGCAACTTCAAGAACACAGCACCAACAAACCATTTCATAATTTGCCGCCCAACGTGGGATCACCTATCGAACAGCCTCAATATTGAAGAAAGATGTAACCTTAAAATGATAGTGTATGCCTCAACTTGTGAGAAGTTTTGAAGGTTCAGAAAAGTCATCGTTTGTTGTGTGAGCTGTGATGGTGTCACCAAACTCAATTTTTGTCAAAATAAATTAAAAATAACCGACAAAGTGCACGAAACTCCTTTGCAGGAACCTTAGTTGAAGAATCAGAACACTACTTAACTCAAGCTTGCAGCAAGATTCGGTTTTAGCTCACAAAGCAAAATCTACATACACTTGACTTGAGAAAAATGTTCCAAATTTAATAAAAAGTTTAAACTGTGGTCAATAAAAGACACTTAATATTGAGACTCCCATGGAGTCAACTGTGAATGGTGCTAATATGTGATGTGAGGCAAAAGGGAGTGATTTTGAAAACTGTTTGATGGTAAAAGTTTGAAATAGCTACATGAGATTAACTGACTGATTGATTTTATGGACGCTCTATAACATCTCAGGTCATCACAGTCCCATTCAACCCAGGCGTGAAACGGCCGACAAATTTTGCTCAGAGGCCTCTCTTTCAGGCTTGAGGTTCTTTTTCGTGCCGTAAATGTACGACACTGGACCCACGGCTTTACTTCGCTTCCGAAGGAAGCCCATACTTAGGATTTTTACGACCGAAAAAATCCATCGGTTCTGGTCGGGTTCGAACCTGCGTTCTTGGGTGTAGGAGGCAAGTATGGTAACCACTACACCACCAGGACCGACGCTGTATGAGAGAATCATATTGTAGCTGCTTATGACAAACTTTGTAACTGTGTTTTTTGCAAGTCCGTGTAGTTCATTTCTGTATTCTGTTTTCATCGACTTCTCAGGCTTGAAAAAATTGCTTCATTTCGCATAATTTAAAATGATTTTGAAATACAAGCAGATGAGTTTACTTTATCAGTAGTCAAAACTCGCGACAAAATGTGTAATTTGGGGCGACGCTTGTAAACTTTTACCGTTCTCATTACCTCTGCAACGAAATACAATACGTCCGTGCACTCATTTTTTATTTAAATCCCATCAGGTGACAGAAAAGGCTGAAAGTATCTTTTGCGGGCATCCTAACACACTTCTATCCCTAGCACCATGTTTTGCGTTCGCTGAAGGTAATGTTGTTTTCGTTGTTTTGCACACCTGCCCTGCAGTTAGTCTAGTACGGCAATCTGCGTGCCCTTAGTTAAATGGTGAAGCTGGTTATGGGTGTCATTGACTTGGTGGACTTGCAGCACCTAATGGGTAACGTAAAATAAAAAAGAGAATGAGGGAAGGAGAAAAAATAAGAAAGGCAGGAAAATAAGTATTACAAAATTATGGTAAGAGAAAGAAGTAAAAAGAAAATAAAATAATAAAGAAAACATAGAAGACAAGAATAAAAATTAATGATAGGCATGAATACAAAAGGAGGGAAGAAAATTTATAATTGAAAAAGAAGGTAAGAGCAAAATATTTAAAAAAAAAAAGGTGAGCAAAAAACTAATTAAACGAATAAAGAAAGAAATTTATGAAATAACGAAGACATATAGGAATAAAAAATGATAAAATGAAAGCAAGAAAGGAAGGGAATAAATAAGTAAAGAAATAAAAAATAAGGACAAAGAAAAAATTAAAGAAGGAAGAGGGAGGAATTGATTAAAAAAACAAAATAGGAAAATAAGAAAGAAGAAAATCTTGAAAGTAAAAATGAGAGTAATAAATAAAAGAAGAAAAAATAAAAAAGTATAAAAAACAAAATTAAACAAAGGAAAGCATAAATAATGAAAAAGTATAAATGGGAAAGGGAAAGTAAGATTAAGATATAAAAGAAGATAGAAAGCAATAAAAAAATAAAAGTGGCAGAAGGGGGGGGGGGGGTCCGCACTGAATTAGAAAGAAAAGAAAAATTCAAGTTAATAGAACATGGAGGATACCTATCTGCATTTTTCACGGACAGCAGTTTGATATATATGACATGAAATGTAAGGTTGAATCACTTAAGGAATAAGCAATTGAAGTCACTTTGAAGCACGCCCTGTGGAATACGCGGAAGAAGGAGATTTGCTGCCGATATTTGGTAGCGAGGTCCTGGCTGGTCGTTGAACTTCTTAATCATCTGCGAATGATTACCAATGCGTACATTTAGCGGGCGTTGTTCTCGATGAATGATGGTACCGCAATACCTACGCAAACTTCAGCAGCGCGCCTGTGGCCTCTTACTTTGTATTAGAATCTATGCTCACCAGTTAATTCTCTATAAGATAAACGTAGAAACATGATAACATCGTCCATATTAGACCAAGAGCATAACCTTCACATTTTTCATCTAGTTCACTTTGAAGTCCAGCTATCTGTATCTGCGTGAAGTAAATTTCTCAGGCTTTAGAAGGGAAAACATTCTAGTTACATCAAACCATTAACTCCTGATAGTATAGTATTATTTAAGCAGAAAAATGGACAATAAATGTTTCTGTATATCTGTCCCGAAAGCTAGTTCTCTCTCTCTCACTCTCTCTCTCTCTCTCTCTCTCTCTCTCTCTCCAGAAGTTTTAGCTGTATTCTATAATTAAAACATCTGAAATTTTTTCTTTTTTAGCTTCATGCCACTAAAATGTCAGGGAACAAAATTACTTTCGAGGATACACACATAAACCTTATTTTCCGGGGAAGAAAAGAATCATAGGAAAAATAATATTGACTTATAAAAGAGAAAGATACGCCCTTAGGCAGAGACTGAAAAAGAAACTGAGTGCTGTAGAGAAAGATGGCCAGAGACGCGCAGGGATTTTTGTTATTGATTGTTGTTTTTAATTATAGATTTTCAACGGAAGTAATAGTACAGGTTATTAATTTCTATTTGGGGAAAGAAATATCATTACTCCTGCGTAAACTGTTATCGGGCATATTCAAAGTTAGTGCAAATGTGGACGCAGTTTTTTAGCATCCTTGAAAGTGAAATGTTACCAGAGATTGTAGAGTGTTGGTTGTGGGGGGGGGGGGGGGGGTTATCTGCAGGAAAGAGTATTTCTGAGCAAACCTACAACAAATGATGAATTTTATAACTCCATCTCACATATTGTGGCAGATATTTAGGAACCTCAAAGCGGCTGTATGCAGCATTGAAAAGAGATTGCTGCCTATACAAGAACAATATGGTAGTTATATACAAAACATAAGCTGAAGGTATGGCAATGGGTAATGCTGCAAAAATATTCTTTTTGTTGGTAATATGCCACAGTCATAATTTTTAAGATTATGTAAAATAATTAAAATATTTTTTTTAAAAAATCACGTTTTTATTTACTTAACAGAATAAAAGTTTGATGCTTATTAAAAAAATAGAAAATTTAAAACTAAATTATGCATGAACTAAAAAGTATGAAATAATTAATTCCAGCCAAATACAGATTTATAACCCCATACAAATTCATAATCTCATAAATTTGTTAAGAAAAAAATTTCCAAACGAAAAACGTGGGGCGCATGCAATAAAATTTTATTGCATTAATAGTTTGAACCTTTTGTGTGATTAATTTAAACTATGAATAGCCTTAACAGTTATTAATTTTAACTGTTGCACAAGTCCCACGTTTTTCGTTTGGACAATTTTTTCTAAAAACGTTTATGAGAATATGAATTTACATGGGGTTATAAATCTGCATTTGGCTAGAATAAATTATTTTATACTTTTTAGTTCATTTATAATTTAGTTTTAAATTTTCTATGTTTTTAATATGTATCAAACTTTTGTTCTGTTAAGAAAATAAAATCGTGTTTTTTTAAAAAAAAAAGTATTTAAATTATTTTCTACTTTTTAGTCTTGTGTGCACGTTATTTTGCAATCAGTATTAAATATCTCGATTAAATGATAACAAAAATTGAGCAACTTTTAGATTTAGTTCATTTTGTTTTCTCTTGATCACATCTAAAATAGAAAATTGCTTTACTACTCCGTTGATATATCAAAACAGTTGATTAATTATTGTTTTTTTAATTAAAAACAAATACAGAAACACAAAGTTAATTTTGAAAAGTTTTATTTCAGTATTAAATACATTGGTACCAGATCCTCAATAGAGAAGTCAAAATTTTTGATAATATATGTATCTCATTATATTATATTAAATATAATACTCATTCACTACTTATTTACACAGTTGAAATTATTGATACATTATTAATACATATGTTACACATTAACACTAGCGCTATTGAATTTATGTAATAGAAATTATATTTATTAATTGTTATTTGTAAGGATTTAATTGTGAGGATTTCAATTTGATGTTTTTATTTGAAAAGTTGCCATGGCGGCTGTAGTGTTATCAAAATATTAAGCATACCGTTGCGTTGCATTAGCGAGTCGAGAAGAACGTTTTTCCATGATCTCAGTTGATTGCGCTTGAGCCATGCGTTTCTTGGAATTTGCGCATTCGACATCGCGCTGTTTATTTGAATAGTTGCCATGGCTACTGTATTGTCATCAAAATATAACAAAAAGAATTTTAATAATTTTAGATTCAAATAAAACATTGAAATTAAATATAAATCAAGTTACACTATAATTTATTTAGGGTATCGATAAATATAATACAGTCGTCATAGCAACTGTACTTATTGTTAAATAAATATTATTATAAATTTTATATTTTTATGCGTTATTAACGAAACTACAGAAATGTGTTCTTACTATTCAATCTTACATTATTTAAAACCTTCGTGTTTGATACTGCGCTGCTTTACTTTAGACATCATTAGGATCCGAAATTGATTCCTATTTTGGTTAAGATATTGTTTGTACTAATTATTGTTTTAAAATTGTTGCCTGGTGAAACACAAGCTTTTATTTAAAAAATATTGGAAATAGTAACTACATATCCCAACCAAATAATACTGTGACACCATCACTTGGCCACTTATCACCATCAGTCATTTTGGTAACCTAAAAGAAAAACGGGAAAACATGTACAAGCTTTACTTCATTTAGATGCTGAGTTTGCAAAGGTCCTGTCCATATAGCCGTGAATTGTATTTCAATTAATATAGGGAATACGTGTCAAAAATAGGCAGTTATATTTGCATGTAAACTTTCAGAACCGAAGAATAAACAAGTTTTTGGCTTTGTGAGCCAAGACTATTCCCAGATTTTTGGGAAATATTATATTATAAGGCCGACTACTATGTCCGCAATTGGGAACATATTAAGTGTGAATTTTAAATTAAAATATTGTTTTCCTATTAGGGCTGTGTTTCCCAACACCTCTGGAATTTGGTGTGAAGGGAAGAAGATTTGTGTACAGAGTTTAGTATATGAAAAGTTATTTTATTTCATAGTATATAAAGTCGATGGTGTAGTGGTGTACTGGTAGCCATACTTGCCTTCTAAACCCAAGATCGGAGGTTCGATCCCGGTCAGGACCCGATGGCGTAAAAACTCTAAGTGTGGCTTCCTTCGGAAGGGAAGTAATGCCTTGGATCCCGTGTCGTACATTTACGGCACGAAAAAAAAAACCTCAAGCCTGAAAAAAGAGGCCTCTGAGCAAAATTTGTCGGTCGTTTCACACCCTGATTTGAATGGGACGCTGATGACCTGAGATGTTAAAGAGCGTCCGTAAATAAACAAATCAAAAAAAGAAAAAGTAGCACATAAATCACAGTAGAGATAAATAAGTCTGAACTCCGAATGAAAATGCAAATTAAAAAAGATGAGATTTGAGAAAATGGTTTCTGAGCTGTTAAGGTGAAGGACTGTCTTCATGAATTCACCAATATTTCTTATACACTTTCCAGTTCAGCAATGTGTTATTTGAACGCTCTATATCAATACATATGAGCGCTTACAAATACTGCCTTCTCAAAAGGGCAACGAAGAAAAAGGAGTTGAAACAGTTACATCTTTTGAAAACAATAGTCAGATAGGAAAATTTCGAGGTTATGATAAGGACTTGAACCACCAATACTTTGTCAAAAATCTGCCCCACCCAGTCAGTTATATAATTTCTTCTACAGACCCGTAGTAATCTTGAACTTGGTCCTGTTGTACATTTTGATAAGGTAACATATGTAGATTTTATGAATAAATAAAAAATGAACACTTTTGAGAAAAGTACATTAGAGCAAAATAGGGTGAGGCACCAAACATTTATTCTATAGAGCATTTTATAATGTTATTTATGTAATTCTTCAGTAGCTTTTCTCATCAAATATTTAAGCAGCATCTGCACAATAGATTGTTACAATTAGCATGAACTCTGATTTATTAAGTGAAGCATTCAATACAAAGGTAAAGGGAATGAACATGTCTAGCAAAATACTTTTATACAACATTAACAATAGGAGTCGCTCAGGTGGTAACGTTGTAACTCGCATTCTGGAGTTCCCGGGATCAAATTAAGTGGGACCGGTCATCCTGGCCTTAAGTTTTTTCGTGATTTTTCCTGGTCACTTAGGCGAATGTTGGGATTGAACTTTTACTTTTCACGAATTTCCGCTTTGCCATTTCACATAATTTCATTCCGTTGGATCTGTTACAGTCTAAAGTGTCTTAACCGGTGTTTGATTTCATGCTAGGAAACCCGCGCAGTTACCACCCGTGGGTATTGAACTCTTGGTTTCTACTACCCCATATCTCTTCCCTTCCATCCGAATACTTCACCATTGGGGGCGTAGGCACAAATGGCCAGCCGTGAGCAAGGCTAATGTACAAAGTATGCTTCTTCGCCCCAGACAATTCAATTTTAAATAGTAATAGGAAATATGTGAAAAAATATGAAATAGCATTTTATTTTAGCTGTAAAACAAAGTATGACAGGTCTTCATTATTGACTAAATGTGAATGTTTGCGCATATACTACTTCCTGATATGATCTACGTTTTTTGATATCACGTGATTATTTTATAAAAACAAAAGTTTCCAAGATCCCAGATTTTTTATATTCTCTGTTGAATCAACAACAAAATCTGATGCACAAATCTTAAATTTGTTTTCTCTCCTGTCACGCAATGCTATGCATCAATTAATGCAGCCATTTTACCCGTTTCAGCTTAAGTATAACGGTCGCTACCTCAGTAAATAGCTATCTACGTCACTTTGTACATTCGTTGCGGAAAGACCATTGAAGCAAGCATATGACTACCGTTGTTGTCTTGTTCGGGATGTTAAACAACTGACAAAAAGATTATGAATCATTTCTAACGCCTTGTAGTTTGTACTCGTATATGATATATTGTTCAATTCACACGTATGTGCATACGTTCGTATTTCCGTAATATATTTATAACATTATAATTGGTTTTACCATGCTTTCTACCCCACCGCTATTCTCACTTCCCCGCAGTCATCTACGTTTTATTGTCAACAAATACACTAGTGGTTCCATGCTAAATTTATTTGAAACATTAATGCAGAATGTATTGTGTTTATATTTTACAAAAGTATAACCGAAATGAACTAATTACGAGATATCGTTTTAAATATGCATAATGACTATCTTAAGCCTCGTTCTTAGAATCAGCCGCTGAGTATCAAGTATTTTATTTTACTGCTCTGAAGATATACGCCATAATGTCGAACGAAACGTCAGGTCACCACAAATTATGAATTGACCATTAGACCACGGCTAAAAAGCCCGGAAACTTTGTTAAGATCCAATGACCACCTTAATTAGCGCCAAAAGCTCTGGCCTCATTTTTTTTTTGAAATCTGAAGGTGAATTTAGAAAGTAGATTTATTGCAATATAGAAATAAGTACCAGCTAAATGTGGCTAAACAGGGGTAAACTTTTTTTTTTTTTTTTTTTTTCCCCTCATTGGCTTCTCTGCTAAATAACTCGTGCAGTGACAGCTCTGTTTCAAAAGGTTTAGATTAAAAGCTTCTCTACCGGAATACTAGTAGAATTGCGGCTAGTAGCTAGTAAAATAGTAACGTAGTAGTTTTGTGAAACAGGGCCCAGTTCTAATTAAGTCTGTTTCACGAGCACTTACGCTACATGGTAGAATGGTAACATTTTGTCATTAGTCACTTGTCAAAATTACCAGTCTAGCCAACCGTATTCGAGCGTCGAGAAAGCTGTTTTGGAGATATTATTACTCCGTGGACAGTTTATTGATGCGATTTTGTTTATGCGGCAGTATTTTAAACTGTATATTGAAGTTAAGAAATAATATTATGTCTACCACAAAGCCAAAATCCGGAAAATAATCACGCAAACTGTGAAAGTTGAAACGGAAAATACCCGATTTAAGGCCCTAAACACTAATTCATAGCAATTGTTTAACAATATTATTTTAATAAGTTCATTTTCACATGTTTGTATATTACGTAAATGCATAATGCTCAATATAAAGCCACAAACATTTAATAACAATAGCTATTTAGCTATGTTAATTTAAAAAGTTCATTTACTTGTGTTATTACTTATGATAAAAGACTATAATATTTGATTTGCAACTCAAAACATTAATTGATATGTTTTAATTATATTAATTGAATAAGTTCATTTGCATATGTTTTCTATGCAATTAGGTAAAGGATATAATGCTTAAGATAAAGCCACAAACATTTAATAGTAATGGCTACTTAGTTATGTTAATTTAAGAAATCCATTTACGTATATTATGACGTAAGATAAAGGCTATAATATTCGATTTAAAGGTCCAAAAATCCATTGATAATATGTTTTTAATCATATAAACTTAACAAGTTCAGTTGCATATGTTTTAATGTTAGGTAATGACTTTAATTTTCAATTCAAATAACAAATATTTGTTGGTAATACATTTTCTAATAATGTTTAACGCCCGTTTAGTGTTTAACTACTGAATCACCACAGGCATTGAACACTGATGATACACAAGATGAAATGATATATTGGGGAAGGATTTTTTTTTAAGGAAGGAAACGTTCCATGCCTAAGTTTAGCGTACCTCCCCGGCATTTGCCATTTATGACTGAGGAAAACCTGTAAAAAACTTCAGAAATGGAGGACGGTCTAGCGGGATTAGTACCCCATATCTCCCGTCCACGAGTCCGCGCCTTAACGACCTCGGCTACCCGTGGCGGTGTAATACGTTTTAAATCATATAAATCTAGTAAGCTCATTTGTATAGATTTCAGATAAGGGCCATTACAATGTATATCTTAATGTTTGTTTGTTGGCCTTTATGGCAATATTTATAATATAAAAATGTACCGATTCAAGGAAACACATACATAGCCAAGAGTATGTATGAAACGATTAAACTACAGATATAAAAATTGTAATACTAAGTGAATCAAACAATGGCAAGCGCAACAACATTAGTAATGTGTACCAAGAATGAAACATGGGACAGACAGCTTTATTGCGACTAAATAGAAATTAACGAATTTCATTTGCTTAGTATGCGTATGTTGAAAAAATAATGCTTTGTAATGTATAGTATTATTACAGTCTTCTTGTAATAAGTGACCGTTTATATCTCAGAAAGTTAGTTATGCGTTAATTTCAGTCGAGAGAAGTTGTGTTTTTAATTACATTAACAGAAATCATTGTTCTAACTGCGTATAAAGAAGCAGTATTTTAACATTACGTAATGATAAGTGGCGATTAATATTTCGTGCAAGAAATTACAAAGTTATTCGATTATGGTAAATGATAGGAGTTACGAGTTTGAATTAATATCCATATAGGAAAATAGTATACGAGCTGCAAGACAAAAAGCACAGTTTTCCGGAAAGAAACATAAATTATAACACTTTGTCTCGTATTAGGCCTGCATATAATAATATTCTTAGAGCATATCGTGATTAGAAAAGTGTACTGTTGTGTGATAATAACAAGATATTATGAAACTCCGTAGATTTCTATCCATTGTGATTTTGTTATACTTAAAGCCATACTCCTTTCACCCAGAAGTATCAATCTGAAAAATCCAGCTATATTATCAAACCGTGAACTAGTCGAGCATATGATGATAAAGTTACGTTAACGCTACGACGACAAGCATTGCATATATTTCCGCCACAAATTGGCCCCAACGTGTCAGCATCTACATCGATGACGTCGCCCATTTATACCATTACAAATTTGGCCCCCAAATGTTGGCATTAGTGTACGTTCGACTCCATCAACACACGTGTAATTAATACTCACAAAGTGCTGGGATAAATTACACAAAGAAAGATTACGCATATATAAGGGACACATTTTGGCCAAACATCAAGAAAACTACAATGGTAAGTGCTTTTATTTTACATCCATGTTCACCATTCGTGCTGTTATTTACAAGTGATGGTGCAAGCAGTTCAGTTTCTATGGTATTTTTTCAGTGAAAATAGACAATTCAAGAATTACGGGAATGGGCGGCGGACTTGAGAACACGTATTGCATAAGTAACCCTTAATGACCTTTATAATTAAAATATGTGCAGCTTAATTGATAGAATGCCTAACCTAAAACATTGCACTAATATGTAAATTCACCATTCCAGGGATCCACGGACAGAATTCCACAAGTTAACAATACGCAATATTACAAGACCAAATGTTTAGTGAAACAGAACACTGATAAAACAAAATGGCACGCTGATAATACAATTCTGCCACTAGTAGTTTACGTTTGTAATTTCTAGAAACACACACTAGTAAAATAAACAAGTAATACTAGAATACATATCAATTTTACTAGATCACGAGCTTCGTGAAACAGGGTTCTGCTGGCCAAAGAATCGAAGCATGTTCATTAAGAGCAAATTTCTAAAGTTACTTTATGTTACTGTGCAAAATGCACCAAAATTATATTAATATTCAGAAAGTTTTTAAGGATTGAGTATTTTACTAACTAACCCTGTGTTATAAAGTTTCTTATAAAGAGAAGAACACAGATTCTTTCTTTAGGAATTCAATGTTATAATCTCAAAATAGAAACTTTACAATGTGTTTGGAATGTGAACTGTATTTCATTCCTTTAAAATGCATATTTAGTCAAGTAATTCAAACAGCTGCACACAGATGAAGTATTACAATCTGTCTATAGAGTTGACATGTGACGGTTATGGGAATATTCCTAGATAGTACTTTACACGTGTAACAAAATCATGTGGCATTGGCTTCAAGTATTGCCATTTAAAAACGAAACTCTTTTCAAGTATTTTGACCTTGAATTCCCCTTCCGTTGCTAAAAACCATTCCCCCTCTGTCGAGTGCATGAGTGTGCTGGAAGAATGATGCAACTCCATCAGGTGATAAGTGCGATTTAAGGTAGTTGAGGTAATAGGAAATTAGCTTTTACATAAGCGATTGTGACACAAGAAACCGCCTTGCGAGGACGGTGGTAGGGAAACAGGTATTATCACTGGAGGTTAGGACTACCAGCATGCGCTGTTTTGTCGTTTCCTTTGTCTTCTGTCGAGGGAAAAAGAAAGAAAAAACATGACTTTGCCATTTACTGTATCCGTTTTGTGGATTATCACTAAGGGCTTGGCGATTGGCTTCTCTCATGCGACTGAGTTAATTTGTAACAACTGCTGCCTTGAAGTAATACCAACTCTTAAAGTAGAAACAGAAAAATATCGATAAAATATTGACGAGACATGACATTCATTATTTATTTATTTTTTTTTTTTTTAATGTACGATCTTTGTAGTTAAAAGAAAAACAATATTCATTTACACATTTCATTATACTACTACATTTATGAATTCTTCTGTCAATAAAACAACCACCTTTTAATATTTCAGATAGAAAGTTTTGCCACTTGTCACAATAGATTTTAAGATAAATACTGCGCTATTTTATTTGCTAGCTTGAACTGACACACTGAAATAATTACTTGATTTAACTTTACATTTTCACAATTTTTAAGAATACACACATATATATATATATATATATATATATATATATATATATATATATATATATATATATAATGGTAAAGTGATAAAAGTTTTAAATCATTGTTCCTATTGGTGAATATTGGAATATAGTATTATGTTATAAGGCAGCAATTGTTTCATAAATCTACACATCAAAAGTCTGGAAGTAATCACATTTTGTATATACTATGAATATTTCTGTAGTAAGTAATATTGCTCTAAAATATGCACATCGACGTAATTAAATACATAAAATACATTTCAACCTGATAAAATGCATTTCAACCGAATGAGATTCATGACAACGTTATTAAATACATATCAACCTAATTAAATACGTGCCAAATTAATTAATACATGAAATACATATTAATCTGATTAAATACATTTCAAGCGAATTAAATGCGTGACAAAATAATTAAATACATATAAACCTAATTAAATATACGTAAATATAGTTCTATGCATAAACCTAATTAAATACATGAAATACATTTCAACCAAAATAGATACATGACAACGTAATTAAACAAATATGAACCAAATTAAATACTTATAAGTCTAATTAAATATGTCACTCTAATTAAATAAATGTCAACCTTAATAAATATAAGTAAATCTAATTAAAATATTGGAACATAGTTTAATACATTTTAATAAAAGCGTTTCATAAAAATGTACTTTGCATGAGGAATAAAATGCAAAGCAGTATTTTAGGACATTATAAGAAATTGTGGGAGAGTTTCTACCATACCGAACTATTGCGAGATGGATCCGTCAAGAAGGGAGAACTGTAAACACAAACCTTGCTCTGCTAGATCCCCCATCGTTGAAAGCAATGATTATTGTGCGTAATGATTATTTGTAACAATTCCTCCGTTCCACCCCACTGAAATATAATTAACATGAATATTATATTCAGTCCAATCATAATATTTCATGCATTATAATTAGTAATGTTGATATCATATATGTAAAATAAGGCATAATGCTAACACTTGAATTTAATGTTAACAAAAAGAAAAGCTCCTTGGTGCTTTGCCACGGAATCCTGGAAAGCCAAAAAAGGGATCATAAAATCTCTATTCAGTGGAAGTAACACAATGAAGCCCCTTTTCTTTTTAAAAGAACAGCTATTGCTGAGTTAATAAACTTTGGGGCTTTGACTCCGACCGGCTGTCATACTGTTAGCCCTTTAAAAATAGTCAATGTCAACAAAATGTTTCAAACTTTCAAAAAACAGCGAATGGAACTTGGGGCAGGTAAATTTAAACCAGGCAATGGAAAATGTATGTTTGAACTTTTAAAGATAGACGAAAAGAATGCGCGTGCCTTTGTGACTCGGTTGGCATCGTTAAGACCAATGATCACTTGATTTGAATTTAATATATAAGGAGGCGGTTGCTCCGCTGGAGCGTTCAGTTCGCTTGCTCATTGTTCAGGAGGCAGCCTTAAGTTTTATACGCGGCCAGATACAAGCAGTTCGCAGAGACTGTTGTAAGTTCGGCGATGCTGAGGCATGCAGTTATAAGATCTACAAGATAAGTTAGCAGTACTCAGTACAAGTTCAACTTTCAATTTCCGCGCCGCGGCACTCGTCAATAAGTTTCACAAGGGGTAAATAGCCAAGTCTATCGTACGCAAAACACCAGAGGACGCGAAAGATCTTGGACATAATAAAAAACGAATATATATTAAGTTGCATCGCGTGCTTTTTTACACTACTGAACCTCTCTCCCGGTCCTGTTGAAGCCCACTAACAAAATACAAGAATTTTCCTCACAAATTGTTGTCATTGAAGCGTGGGCAGCAACACTGAAGCGATCAATAATCAGTCTACAAAACCACTTCAAAATTTGCATCACAACGGAAGGCCATTCGACGTTGACTACAGATCGCTTAAAGACTGGTGCCAAACCTGGGGCACTAGCTGGAGCCGACTAACCAGTCCTAAAATTTGACGCCCAACGTGGTGGCTGTCACACTAAACCACTTCATTATGAAGGCATAATTTTAGTGCACACTGTATCACATTATATAAAAGTAAACTTAGGCCACTACTATAATTACCTGGAAGATTAAAGAACTTCTATGAGGCATTCGCTTTCAATCAACAGGTGACACCTAAAGAGAGAGTTTTAAGCCGATCAGTGAGAGAGAGGTATTCTGAATCGGTGCTGCAAATGGAGTGCGTGTCTTTCCAGGATTTGTTAACGTTACTTATCGAATGCTCTTATATAACAATAAATAATCGTGACGCTGAGTTATCCTATGACAATATCTTATATTTCAGTAAGGAAAAAGTTCAAATGGAACATAGAGTTGAAGTAAGAGAGAGAGAGAACGAATCATTGCCTTGTATTTCCTTTAGTTACTAGCTCCAAATAATTTTAAATGCCTTTGGGTTAAAACTGACTGAAATGATAGCACAAAAATAAAAATTAAACTAAAATATTTAAAAACTGGAAATTAAAAAAAAATATATTAAGAAATATGAGGCGCATTGCAAAATATTTAAAATATTTAAAAACTGGAAATTAAAAAAAAATATATTAAGAAATATGAGGCGCATTGCAAAATATTAACGTTTATATTTCTTACTAGTACTCACATTTTTTGCTCTCTTTACTTGTGTATTTCATATAATATCATCACCGAAACAGGATGAGATTCCCTCTCTCGAAATTTGATTAAACCTCCGAAAAATTTGAGAAATAAATAAACGTAATTCTTATAGCTTACAGTTAGTCAAACTGAAATTAAATATCTTGGTAAACTATCAGCAGAAATAATTGCAACGTGGGACAAACTCGCGTAGTTAGCAATTGTTTTAATTTCTGTACTGATTTTTTTTTGATTGATTTATTTATGGACGCTCCTTAACATCTCAGGTCATCAGCGTCCCATTCAACTCAGGGCGTGAAACGGCCGACTAATTTTGCTCAGAGGCCTCTCTTTCAGGCTTGAGGTTCTTTATCGTGCCGTAAATGTACGGCACGGGACCCACGGCTTTACTTCCCTTCCGAAGGAAGCCATACTTAGGACTTTTACGCCCGAAAAAATCCATCGGTCCTGGCCGGGTTCGGTTTAGAAGGCCAGTATGATAACCGCTATACCACCAGGACCGACAGTTATTTGGAAAATCTATCTTTAGGATGTAGACGATATCTAGGGTAAGTAATTTGTTCTGCAGCTTATTTCATGTTATATTATTATTTGCAGCAAATTGTTGATCAAATCAGGAATTTGATAACTTGCTAAATAAAATTTAAAATTTCCTTTGGAATGTAAGAATGGTAATACAATTTGTATGTTATAAATGTGTACGCAAAGAAATACGAGGGGTATAGTCATACAATTTTAATTATCAAGTCAAAAAAATAAAGTTAAGTAATTAATTTTGATTGATAAAGTGGAGTATATTGTGGTCATTCCTTTTCTGCATTAGAAGGGGAACAACGCTGCAATTGGCGAAAGTGTCGGCAACAATGTACTATCGTATGACACAGTGGCTAGGTGGCGTAGACGCTTTCAGTATGACCAAACAAGTCTGAATAACGAAGAACGAAATTGCAGACCGTCTCTCTGTGAAGAACCGGGAATCACAAGATAAATGGAAGCCCTGGTGCTCAAAGAAGACTGGCCTATTACAATCGAGGCGATAATGAAAAAAAGTGAAAATCAGTCTTGGATCCGTTTTTAACAGGTTGCACGACATTTTGAACATGACAAAGTTCGCCGCCCGCTGAGTTCCGCGACTGCGCATACCCCGAATCCAGGCAGCAGGGGAAATGTTGCAGCTGTGTCAGCCCAACCCAAACGACTTCTTTAGTCGATTGCTGTCGATTGACTCCGCGTCAAAGAAGTTGAGCAAGCTGTAGATTCACCACCACCGAAAAAGGCGAAGACCCAAACAGTATTAGGCAAGGTGATGCTGAGTATTTTAGGACTGCCATGGTGTGGTGTTAACAAAGTATGCTCGTAAGGAATAAACCATCTCAGGAGCACATTACCGAAATCTCCTGACGAGATTACGGGACGCTGTCAAGTAGAAGCGTCGTGGGAAACTATCCAAGTTTTTTTTTTTTTTTTTTTTTTTTTTTTTGGCTCCAAGGCAACGCTCCAGTTCATTCTGCACAGTCACACACGCTGCTTTTTTGGGCTATCAAATGTTTCTTCAACCACCGTATTCTCCTGACATGGCACCCAGCGACTTCGTCTTTCTTCTGATGAAGAGACCATTGCATGACAGCCTTTTTAGAATGACGTTGAGGTTATTCTCGAGGTGGAACGTTTTCGGAACAGTCAAAATGCAGGCTTCTTCAACCAAGGTCTCCGCCAAGTCATCCATCGTTGGGAAAAATGTGTCGCAATGAAGGATGTAGAGAAGGAATAACACCATCATCACGTTTCATTATCTCAGCTTCATTTTTTCGAGGCGATAATTAAAACTTTATGATTGTCCTCGTATAATGGAAAACTAATAAAATATTTTGGACCTTATGAAAAAAGTGAACGCTTTAGAAACGATAAAGAGGGGGGGGGGTCTTAACTACCTCATAACAAGTGCAACAAAATATTTGCACGTGCAATCAATATTGAATGCAGATAGTAGAACCATAAATTCTGGAAATGGAATAATTGTAACACGTTTACTAAGCATTTCAACTTAGTAATCAACGTCTTAAATCAGAAGAAACTATCTCTTCTAGTATTAAATGCAGCATATCAACAAATTAGCTTTTTATAAAGATGATGATCACTTGCGTCGAAAACCGAAGGTTTATGGCTTAATTTGTATGAATTAAATTTTTAAAGGGCTACAAGCATAACTGAAGTCACGTCATATTTTTCGGTTTTAGGTAAAAGTATACAAGTTAATCAAGGAGGACGTGTTTTAATAGTTAACGTTTTAAATTTGTTCCATGCCATTGATACTTTTACAGTGTCTACTTTAAATTTGATGATAAAATATCCTTGACAATAGTGTAATTTTCTAATTCAAGTTCCTCCGCACTCCTAACAACACACACACACACACGAATACGTGACTTTCCATTGAAAACCTCTCAGTATGAATTACCTTTCTCTTGGCGCTAGAGCTCTCAAAGACTTGGGACGACCGCAGCGACCGCTGCATCCTCTACCTCCGACTTGCAATATTATCGGCAGTGGAAGACTACCCATTTAACACAAATTTAATTTAAACAATAAATATATCAATTTTAAAATCAATACTGATTAAAGTTTAGGCTTCACACCCTCACTACCGCCATGGGCGGCCGGGGTCGTTAAGGCACGGACTCATGATCGGAAGTCTGGGACTCGAATTTCGTCAGGCCCATCCTCCGTGATTGAGGATTTTTCAGGTTTTCTCAGTCCTCATAAATGGCTAATGGCGGGGAGGTTCCCTAACCTAAGGCCTGGAACGTTTCATACCTTAAAAATATCCTTTCCCAATATATCATTTCGTCTCATGTAACATCAGTGTCCACCGCTTCTGGTGCCTCAGTAGTAAAAACGGGCGTTAAACACCATTAAAAAATCAGTAGGTAGCATTAAATATCATTCAATCAGATTCTCAAAACCTGGCAATCATTTTTTCATGTGAGTTTTGTACATAAAAATATTGTAAATATTAATGATAGCTGAATTAACTCTTAAGTACAATTTTATTCTGGTCGTAATATTTTTCGTATCTCAGACAGTCTGCAGAAAACTCCATTGTGTGTTAATATAATATAATTGCATTACAGCATATTATGATTGCAGAAATTTGGAGGGGAAAAAACCAGCTGAATGGATCAAACTGCATGAAACGCCAAATTTGTGAATAAAATAGAACACAAGAAAAAATTAAATGTGCATTTTCCAGATAATCTTAAGCAAGTCAGTATTATTCTGAAACAATAATGCAGAACAAAGAACCAAATTTTACTATTCGTACTTTAGATATAAGGGTCTAAGCATTGGTATTCAAAACAGCGAATTAGAATTGAGCAAATGGCCTCTCCTCCTTGACCCAAAAGTGCTACTAGAACTATTATTTGTAGGAATTTTGTTTCTTTTGCTTCTTTAATTTGCCATTCTTTCTTTTTCTTTTTATTACTTTAATCTAATAACGTTCCAAATCAAATGCCGAGGCATTCCGAATATTGAGTGGAATGTATTAATGGTGAGGTACATGAATAATCGCCTTCAGTTGCCAGCTATTTACTTTTTGGGCGAGGAAAAACTCCGCGCAGAAAACTTACCCGAGGAGGATTTGAAATTATGTCCTAAGCCTTTTTAGCTAGTTGCTAATAAACACTACGGAGGTGTGAGCATTTAATTCATTAAAACTAAGTTACCATTGAAAAGTAAGTATATATGGTAATACCAGCAAGATGTTCAGATAAAATAAATGAAACACTTAAGACAAACTCACAAATTACGCGCTAGGTGCATATTCTACGAGTACATAGTCAATCTCATTTACACGCTCAGTAGTTTCAATACACAAGACATCGATATGTAAAAGAATATAAATTCATTATTTGACGTAATGTTAAAATACAAAATGAATAGATTCTTCTTCTCATTGGCGCTACAGCCCCGTGATGAGCCTTGGCCTGCAGTAGTTCACCTCTGCTTCCTCTATCTCCGTCTTACATCGATAGAGGGCAGTATTGCAGGGGACATGTGATTAGCATGCCGGCACCTGGCCGGTCGCCTATCATGCGGCTCCCTACATCTAAGAACGCTACCTCTCAATCAGGCAGCTTCTCGTTTACGTTTAGCCCCAAGAGGTTGGGTGGACGCTGTTCCAGAACTGCCTAACTTAGAAAAATCCTTATACAGGTACCGGGAATCGAACCCAGGTCTCCCGCCCAGCAGTCAGTAATGCTAACTACAGACCAAGAAGGTGGTCAAAATGAGTGATATATAATTTTAAATGCCTTTCTACTCTTTATTGTAGATTAAAGTTTTTGCTTTAGTAAAACATAAACTATAGAAACCTGAAACCACATGTTTCATTGGCTTGGTCAAATGTACGTAACAAATATGTTAATTAGACATAGATGCTGTTCTCTGTTATACAGTGCAAAGGTCGTATTTTTGGATAAACGTATGTAGTTTAGATTGTTGATGACACTTAAAGTAATTACATGCTTGCTATGACTGCAATAATGGATATATTACTTGAAAAAGTATCGCGAAGTGTAGCATTGAGTAAGGTATATTTGTCGAGTTGTCAAATTGCTAAAGAATGTATTGGGAGTGTGCAATACATCATTACAATACAATACAATGGCATACAAATATTGGTAGCAACCAAGATGTTCCGCGCGCGAATTAGCCTAGCAAACTATAAAATGTAATGAAAAAAAAAATCTTTACATTACCAGTAAAACGAATATACCGGGTGTTCCAAAGTTAGATCAACAAACTTTGGGATAGGATAGATTATTGTTTTTAAGGTACTTTTGGTTAAAGAACCAAAATTCAGTGTAACGTTAGTCATTATTTGGATGATATTACAGGAAGAGCTTGAGGTAATCCGGTGCGTAAAAATTAATAAATACAGCAAATAATAATTAATACCTATCCATTTGATCCAAGATACAAGATAACGGAAACTAAACAAACAAAATACAATTGATAAACTCTTACCGAAGTGTTAAGTTAACATTCTGAAACTAATAAGTACACCAGTCTCGTCTCAAAGCAGATACTGTAAACACTTCCAAACAAAGCGCGCACCGACTTGCTATACACTCAACATTACAAGCTGGATCAAGGAGGAATGTGTTGCTGCTAGCCTTTGTGTGCTCTTGCTGCTGGGTGCTCGAGTGCCGGCGGAAAGAGCCGAAGGTAGTTTGACACAGCTATTAGCTAGATAATAGCGCTTCGAAATCAACGGCGCAGTAGCGTAGATTATTAAAGTACTGTGCTCCACTTGTGAACTTTCAAAGTGATTTCATATTCTACCGTCCCATGCATTTTTTTTTCTACAGGAGTTAAAGGAGGCTTGCACAATTACAAATGATGTACTTGTAAATTAGTTGCGAGTTGGAATTAGAGCAGTTTGCCACAATTACAATGATTTACTCGCTAAAACATTGGGCCCACCGGTTTCTAGGATTTGCCCGAGGTTAGCCTTTTGTTAGTATGTGTATATATGAATTAGTTGCGAATGGAATAAGAGCGGCTAGCAGCAAGAGCAGCAACAAAGCATTCCTCCAGCAGCAAGAGCAGATTGCTGCATTTATTCAGGGGCTAACGTCAAGTCGTTCCATGCTCTAACTCTCTCAAAGACGCCAGGCATGTCTCTGTGCTAGTAGCTATGCATGCTACACTACGGAATCAACAGCAGTTGCGTAAACAAACTTCCTGTGTACCCACAAGCAGAAGTCAAGAGGATTAAGGTCAGGCGAGCGAGCCAGCCAGGCAACGGACGCACTGCGACCTATGCAGCTGTCAGATGATTATGTACTTCATTGCCAAAGGTGCCCCTCATGTTGAAACCACATTGTACTTCTAATATTGAGAGGAGCTTTCCAATAACTCAGACAGAACTTCTCTCAAAAACACCAGGTAATTGTTGGCAATGAATCGCCGTAACAAAATGTACGATCCTATTAGAAACTCATTTACAATCCCTGCCTCACACGAAATTTGAACTGATGTGACCGCACAAATGTTGCATAGGAGTTTTCAAAGGTCCAAACATGTGAATAATGAGAAGTAAATAAACCTTTACGTGTGAAACCATACTTCATGTGTGTTGAAAAGTCTTGTCGCTGCTCACTTTGGTGCAAATACCATGCACAAAATTGCCGTCGCTATTTATAGTCATCTGGTATAGTAGTATGACCTTTCAAAAATGAAACATACCTAAACACTATTCCTGCATAATTATACTGAATGTGGAGTTCAATTGTCGAGCTATAGCGCGAATACTCGTAAAAGGATTGTCCTCTACGCACCTGAGTACTGCTCCCTCGGCCGCAAAGCCGCCGTCCTTGACCCTCTGTCCTATCTAATGCGCCAAGTTCGCATAGCCTGCGATCAATGCTGGCAAAAGTAGTATAATGTGGAACCCGTCGGTTTGGAAATTGCTCCCGGTAAAGCCTTTGAGCCGTACGAAAAAAAACCGTAAGTCGCTCCGAATGCCAAATGCATGTCCGTCAACTCATTTCGTTGATAATGCTCCATATCTGTATTGTAGAAGTGAACAAACTGAGTTGCTAGACCGATACTGAGAACAAATAAGCCACTACATTGCCTGGAAGTACATATAACACTGAACTTAGGGAGTAAACAAATGCGGAGGAAGAATGATACCAAGTTCAAGTAAACATACTGTATAATACTGAACTGAAGGAGCAAACAAAATGAGCGGAAGCTTGATACTGAGTTGAAGGAATAAACGAACTACGAGAAAATTTTAGTCCATTCAGATTGTAGTGGTAACTATACTTGCCTTCTTAACCCAAGATCGCAGGTTCAAACTCGGCCAGGATCGATGGATTTTTTCGGGAGTAAAAATCCTAAGTACGGATGGCTTCCTTAGGAAGAAAAGTAAACCCGTTGGTCCCGTGTCGTACATTTACGGCACGATAAAGAACCTCAAGCCTGAAAGAAGGGGCCTCTGAGCAAAATTTGTCGGTCGTTTTACGCCCTGATTTGAATGGGACGCTGATGACCTGAGATGTTAAAGATCTTCCATAAATATATGAACAAAAAAAAAAAAGTGAAAGCATTTTTAATGGCGTTTAACGACCGTTTCTACTACTGAGGCACCATAGGCGATGGACACCGATGATACATGAGATGAAATGATAAGATAGGAAAGGATTTATTTATGGAAGTAAACGTTCAATGCCTAAGTTTAGGGTACCTCCCGGCATTTGCAGTTTATGAGGACTGAGGAAAATATGGAAAATACCTCAGTCAGGGAGGACGGTCCTGGTGGTAATCGAACCGCGGATCTCCCGCTCACGAGTCCGCGCCTTAGTGATTTCAGCTACACGTGGCGGTAGGAAAAGCATTAATGATATAATGCGTTGTAACACAGAAACGAAACATTACAGTCCATGGGTTCCTTAACAAAACATGCTTTAAATAATGTCATCTGACTTATCAAAAAATTTGTCTGCCTAATTTTGAGTCACCCGGTATTTAAAGTAGCATCGAACTAGCAGAAATGAACAAGAAGATTGCACATGTTGCAGCATTAAGAATAAGGCTTTCATTAGCTCGTCTGTAGATGCATGTGCAGGAAACAATAAACAGGAACGTTTATTAACATAAAGAGGGGACTTCAATGGGCTAGACAAAGATGACCGCTTTAGTATCAGGAGGAGAATATATGTCTGCCAATGAGAATTCTAATGCCAACAAGAAACTGGAGTTACGCACGGGCGGTAGAGGGAAGTAGCCTAGTCCATTTGTAACACATATCCAGAATCGACGGACTACATTACGCTGAATGATGAAAGTGAAGATGGGGTTGAAGTGATAATGGAACAACGGCGGGAATCAACAGTGTCTGGTTAAAATCATCCCAGAAGCTGCTTCATCCGCCATAATCCTGTTCATGGAAACTGGAATCGAACCCGGGTTGCCTCATGGGAAATAAACAGTCTAACTAATCGGTCATGGTGCTGCCTGTGTAGGTAAGATGTCTTAGCAAAGTGCTAAACATAGTGGAGGTGGGCTTGTGGAATTAAGTGGGGGATATTCTGAAAATTTAAATAAGAAAAATTAAAAAACAATTTCATAAAATTCTTTAGTAACATGCAACCATCTAAATTGTTTCTAGTAGGGAAAGGTTTTACCTTGCAGCAAGATAACACATCTAAATATTTGTCTGTATAACTGCATGAGGTACTAAAGTGTTCTAAAAGTTAAGGCCTGATTCAGAGATGTCGCGAATTACTATTTAATTACTAATTACTATGACAGTTGTTAAGTATTATCGTTTAGATAGCACGCTGAAAAGTTTCAAACGCGTAAGTATAGCCACTTGTTTGTGACGACCGTGTAAACAAATATGTACCATTTTCTACCAAATGGATACAACTGATATCTGCTGTGATAAAGCAGTTCGTTTTGAAGGGTTTAACCCCAACGGAAATACAAAAGCAGTTAGGTTCCACATTAAGAATTCTCCCCCTTAAAAAGTGGCTGTTAAATCTAGGCGTGTTCGTACATCCATTCAATGCGATGAGCGCTAAGGGGCTCCCAAAACCGATGAGTTTGTGATAAAAATTCACAATGCCGTACTCAATGATCGCCGATTGAATGTACCCGAGTTGGCTGACATTGCAAAGACCTCAAAAGGCCGTGTTCACTACATTTTAAAAGAAGTTTGTTAGCAATGAACCAAAAACGCATTCGATTGAACTTTTTGCAAGGGTGTTTAAACTTGTTTAAATGCAATTCTATTGAGTTTCTCCAACGTTTCATTATAGAAGATGAAATAGATTCATCAATACACGGATGAAGGAGTAATTAAAAAAGTTTGTGACAAAGGTGAACGTGCACCAAAGAAAGTAAAAACGGTTCCATCTGCAGGAAAAGTCATGACTACGGTATTCTGGGATTCTCATGGTGTGATGTTCGTAGACTACCTCCAGAAGGGCAAAACCATCACCGGGGAGTATTACGCTTCACTACTGGACCAGCTGCAGGATGCTATTTAGGCTAAACGCCCACACCTCCCGAAAAAATAAAGAAAAAAAATCTCTTTTATCACGATAATGCGCCTTCAACGCGTCTGGGATTGTTATTGTAAAACTGCATGATCTTCGCTTCCAAATGCTCCCACATGCGTCATATTCGCCGAATTTGGCTCCCAGCGATTACTTTTTGTTCCCAAACCTGAGGAAATGGCTGGGTGGAGAAGATTCACATCAAATGATGAGCTTGAAGTTGAGATAGACGCTTATTTTACTGAGGGGGTTAAAGAGATGGAAAATCGTTTGATTTACAAGGTAGCGCGTTGCAAAATAAAAAAACATTTCTGTTAAATCTAGTGCTTTCTTGGCCAGACCGAGAACTTTGATCATTGATAATTATGATGATGATGATGATGATGATGATGATTATGATGATGATTTTGCTTCCTCACATCACCCCATTACGACATTTTTCTCGATTTGAAGCAATTCATAGTTTTCACTTTCTACAATACTTCGTGCTATAGTTGCAATCAATTCTGGACGATGTTGATACCGTTCAGAAGGTCATGATTATTTTTATTTTGTATTCGTATTTTAACGGTAACATAGAAAACAAAGAACTAGACAGCCAATAACGCCAAATTTTAGTGAACTATAGAATTTCATGCTATTAGATATGACTCAAATGTATAAAGAAAATAAAAAATGACAGGATGATTTTGAAGGAAAAGCAAAAACCTTGGAAAAGATTTCGTGAGATGTGAATCACGTAGTCTGTGTATTTAATGAAAAATAACATTTTCTGCAATTGAACATTTTTGCATTTTCCCCCTCCAGGAGAGTGAATTCTCACAAATGTGCAGGGCACCCAATGTACAACCAACATACTTACATCTAAAATAGAACGAACCATTTCGTTTTTCAGTTATAATTTTGTGTAAAATATTCGTTCTCCAGTTCTTCAAATGGAACCCAGTTGTCGCGTGCTATTACCTCATCAAGTGCATTATTTGTAGATATCGAAGATATAACATATCCTTATAACCGTTAAGGTCCTTTTTGAAAATAAAACAGTCTTCTTTTTTTCTGGCCGTGGTAAAGTGTCGGGAAAGTCGAAACCCAGCTTGGTGTGACTTTACTGGGATGTACTGAAAATATGTTGGTGCACATGGGCATTAGATCATCTCTAGTAGTTATTCAACAAGTATGGAACGGTATAGAATCTGAATACCTTCAAGATCTTCTAAACCAAATGCTTACAATTAACTACGCAGTAATTAATTTGTAACGTGAACTAAATCATAGACAATTCATAGAATTTCTTAAAGAATTTTATTCTCAGTGTGGTGATGTTAGTAGTATCTATTATGGATTAAGCCGTTGGATTAACAATATTTACGCCACCAGAGCGCTAGTGTCACTCTGTTAATCCCCCGGATTATCGTTAATCCATCCACTCATTCCATAATAGATTATTTTATTCATACACAGATACAAAAATGTATAACCGCCCGCCAGAACGCCCCCCACGGATTATCGTGATAAATCATACTTCATTAAAAACAAAATGGCGATGGTCGTCGTATAAACAGTCCACCGGAGCGGCAGTGTCGCGCATATTTTATTGAAAACAAAATGACGATTGTCGTTACAAATGTTTAAATACAAAGATCCAGGACACTAGTGTCGCGCCCCCACGGATTATCGTGATAAACCTGTCGTTAATCTATCTTTTTGGGTGGGGGTGGTTGTGGGTGCCTTAAGATGGTATGTTTAGTGTTAATACATTGCGAAACATGCAATAAATATATATTTAAAATGCAAACCGTGTTGTTTTAATCCATCGACTCAATCCATAACAGATTTTGTTTATTCATACACAGATACAAAAATGTATTTCACAACATATAATTACAAATAGCGGTACAAAAAATATGAAGTATTAATCCATCTTTTTCGGGGTGGGGGCGGTTGTGGATGCCTTAAGAAGGGATGTTTAGCGTTAATACGTTGGGAAGCATGCAATAAAAATATATTTAAAATGCAAACTGTATTGTTTTAATTACAACTATGAGTCATAAATTGCGAGTGTTTTGGGGCAAAGAAAACAACTTGAAATGCAATTTGTTTGCTAAAAAGACAATCTGTTTGTTAAAAATGCAAGTTTGATGTAATTAAAGCAATCAACACACACAATTGAATAAAAATCCCAACTTATGTTTTGCCCCCGCAGTCCGGAAACACCCGTCACATGCTTGCTTGGTTGCCACACAGAGACTTATTTTCGATTTCTAGATCAGGCTTTAAACCGTTAACTTTTACGCTACGCATACTGCTTTCATCATTCGGACAAGGGTATTATATTAAGTTCGTTTCTCAACTGAATGCAAAATGGGTAACGTTTATTGTGGAAACGTATACTAAAAATTAAATTTTAACCTTCCATAAAGAAAAAAAGTTGTCATATCACGCCAAAAGACGAACGCGATGAAATACACCTGCTTTCGTCCTGACCGTCATAAAGTCACTCCTTCCTGCTCGAAGACTAACTCTGTACTGTCCGGTCTCTTATGACATTCAGGTCATTAATAGGGTGGTGAAAGGTGGGGTATGAAATTAACTAACCCGTATTGTCATGGTGCTCACGTGACCGAAGCAAGGGACCGGTGGCCAAGTATCTTTCAATGCGGATAACGAAATATGGTACGTTTAATATAACAATTCTCATAAAAGTCATTCATCCAGTTTTCCCCTGTACAACGGTGTATTTACATACATTTTTCTTGATAGTTATTTAATATAAACGTGCTGCAACATGGTTATTTTATTAGCTGGTTGTTGTTAATGTTAAATTAATTTAGATTACATTACAATAATTCATATAATTCGTTAATACATAACAATTATATTATTTTTTTCATAAAAAATCATTCATCGGTTGTTGTTAATATTAAACTGTTTTAGAGAACATTACAATAATATGTATAATTCGTTAATAGAAAATATCTGTTGTCATATGTGCACACCTTACGACAGAGATGGCATTTTAATATTTAATATAAACGCGATGATAATTCCAAGTGGTTGCTGTAAATATTACATTTTATTTATTCATAAACAGATTGATAAACAATGGTGCGAAATATTTAATTTTCCTTCACTTTGCTGTGTATGAAACTAGGTCACGTTATAATGCTGTTTAGGAAATGTATGTCGTCCCATCTTTCAGAAAAGACCTCATTGAGAAAATAGTTTTCCGATCGATAACTGTTCACAGATAACAATTTGGCATATGCATACCTTACGATAGAGATGGAATTTTTAATTAGCTGCAACATGTTTATTATATTAACTGGTTGCCGATAATAGTAAAATGATTTAGAATCTATAACAATATATAATTCGTTAATAGAAAATATCTCTTCATAGATAACAATTATTATGAACAATGTTGCCTTATGAAAGAGATTACGTTTTTATTTTAGTTGCAACATGTTTGTTTTATATATATAATGAAAAGAAAAAAGTGCTGGTGCTTTTTTATTATTTAAAGGTCGATAAGACACGGCCTGCGTTAAACGAAGTTTAATTTGTTGTCAAAATATTACTATATATATTCTAGCTGGTGCGAAATATTCGATGTCCAGCCTTAACCTACAGTTTTGAATTGAAAGAACTCAATCGGCTGGTTGCAAAAAGGAATTCCTCTGTACATACACATTATTTTCTAATGTTATTTAATATAAAGTGATGATAATTCCGGGGAGAGGTAAATTTCATATAATGGAAAATAGATGTTGATTACTGTTACAATATTGTACACAATAGTAAGAAAACAATACTGTAATTATTCAAAAAAATCAAGGGGAAGGAAATACGTATTTAATAAAAGCTTGATTGCTAATGACAAAGTAACTAAAACATTATCGCGAAAGTAATAATCTAATATATGTGTGAGCATTATATGTGTACGTAAGAGCTGTAGAAAACATTTCGCTTTACTAAGCAAAAATATATTATTCTCTCTATTTGTAGAAGGACAGAAACCTTTTGACAGTGTTACTATAATAATAGTTGACATTTTGCCTAAGAAAACTTTCACAACCTAGGTCTTCATTGGCTATAAAATCCAAGTGGGCGTGGTGAAGGGTGGGGAGATGTTCCATAAAAACACCGAACAATACCGATAGTCAGCTATATCTCACAATGCCAGGGCTTAGTCTGAAGAGAAAGGACAGCGGTCGGGAGATGAATCTAATGGAAGGCTCCACACCAACAATATTTATTAACGATGCAGTTAATCAACCTTCTTCTTCTGGCGGCGAACCACAAGTGAGTATTGCCTTGAAACCTACTTTTGAAATTACAGGCCATAAAGGGAGATCGGCTAAAAAGTGTTACTCGGGGTATACCGAGACTGAAATTATGGTTAGTTCAGAGCCCAAAGATCCAGATCGTAACCAATGGGTTTCTAGGGTTTTAAACGATTATTTATCGTTTGTTAATGACAATCTGCTAAAGATCCAGCCAGGTTTCATGGGAATCACGATTCATGATACCAAACATCCTGAGTGACCGTTTAATATGAGTGCCCGTAGGCTCGATCAAGTGAGTCCCGAAGTCATATTGAAATTATTGGCGAAAGTAATGCAGAGTAATAAAGAATTTTTGTTAGGCGGCCACTCAAAATTTCGTGTGTTTGGACAAATGAAGCATTAGGTTCATGCTACAAACACTGCGACGACTGTTGTAAAGTCAGAGGCATCATTGAAATAAAGAACAATGACAAACTTTGTCTAGCTATGGCCATCGCAGTGTCAAAATCCAAAATTGACGGAGACATAAACTATGATATAATTAGAAGGCAGGAATTTCATCAAAAACTAAAGGCTGTAGAGTTGTGTGAGAAAATAGGCAAAACTAATGGGCCGTTTACGCTTGAAGACGTGAAACTCTTTGAGATGGAGCTAAAGGACAACTCCATAACAGTTTTTGGCGACCATAGTGGTAAAAATGTCCTCTACCAGTCAAAAAATAGCTCCGATAAACATATCGACTTAATATTCTACTACAGCCGTTATAACTCTATTGCAAACCTGCACGGGGCATTCAAATGTAAATGGTATTGTCGACAGTGCAATTTTCCCTCAGTAAATAAAAAGAAACTCACAGGAGCGAACAAAATTGTGCAAAATGTCGTCAGAGGTACCCACCCACGCTTGATAGGTACGTGAGATGAATCGCGTGACATCGCGATTTCAACGGACAGACCTGCTTCAATAAACAATTGATTAAGGGAAATTATTACCCCAAAACAATGTCAGTGTGTGACGTTGAAAAAGTCTGTCCGATGTGCAACAAACTTGTTAATAAAAGGTGTAGAAAAATTCCTCATCAGTGAGGGGAGACTTTTTGTAGTACCTGTAAAATTGATGTGAATACTAACCACCAGAGCTACATTCGGCCGTACAATTCACCAAATATACCAAATAATTTCATATTCATGTTCATAGATTTTGAGTGTACTCAGAACACTCCTTATTCCGAGGGCGTGTTTGAACATGTCCCCAATCTATATGTGGTATACAAAATCTGTGGATTATGCATTGACGAACCTTACAAGACGGCCTATTGTACGCAGTGTGGCGTTAAAGAACAGGTATTTGACAAGGAGCCTGAAACATTAAAATAACACATGCCAGTCATATTCCCACCAGCAAATATGTCGGTTATGTAGAAAATACTACACCTTCCAGAACCAGGAGAAGCGTGTCAGAAAGTACGAACCAAACGTTGAAAACAAAGGTTCAAAGGTTGAAACCAAAAATTTTCATAATAGACAGCTTCCCATAGCGGTTGTCGTTAACACCGATCCTAACACGAAACCAGAGAAACGTTGGGTCTGTATCTTTGTTGCAAAGAACGTCCGGGGGGAATTTTGACACCTATTTTTTTTTGTTTATTTAAGGACGCTCTTTAACGTCTCAGGTCATCAGCGTAAATCAACAGCTGTGGTCTACAACATTTTTTAGTTTTTTAAATCGTTGTTGTGGTACAAGATGAACTCACAACACTATAATGTTGCAAAGTGATGTCAGCACCACCTGTGGCCATTACGTTGTTGCTTATCTATCTCACCGCTTCCGTGGCCTGGAATTCTTTTCACAATTCAGCATAAGTGATTTTAATCACAATGATGACATCATTCAAAAAACCTCAGTCTGGGCGGATGCTCCCTAACTACACATCAGAGCTGCATATCATTAAAGGTTAGTATAATTTTTTCATGAATAGACATATATAACACTTGCCACGATTTTATGTTGCTAATTTCACCCGGTATTTTTTTTTTTCAGAACGCACGCGACCGTGCAGACAGTTGCTGCAAGAGAGGCAAGCAGGCAAGTCGCATTCATTATCGTGTGTGTGGCTAGTGAAAATATTATGCTACAGAGGTTATGTGCATAATTTCGGTGACATGGACGAGAGACCTCTATCAGATATTTACTTCTTGAACAGCAAGCAGTCTAAGTTTGCGGCCGTTGGGTTTTCACCTAAACCTCGACATAAGATCGTGGTGCCAGTGGGTGGACATCGCGGCGCTGTGGACCTGGGTTTGACAGAGTGGCAGAAACTTGCTGAGACGATGCCGTCAATACAGAGTTTGACTCCTCATCTAAAAGAGTGGCAGTTGAGCAATCGACTATCCGTCGTTTTTAAACGTTTATTTGGAGCACTAAATCTGGTCATCAAAATGGATGGAAGCTGCATATCACTGAGCATGGAGGAATGGAACACACTAGTAAGTTCAGCGTTATATTACCGACATCATCTATCACAAGAAGAAGGACGAGATAGAAGTACAAAATCAAACAGCTGCCTATCGCAATTATTTGCATCACACAGGGGAGAAAATGAATTTCACCGAATATACAAGATACATTCTTTGTGCCACATTTAGAGTGATCCTGGAGATGGAGCATTTTCTAAAAGCACAATTCATCAGAGGAACGTGTCACAACAGATCTGATGACGTCACACAAACAAACATGTCTTGAAAAACGAGGTCATCTTGATGACGCCCCAAAAGAGGTCATCTTGATGACGAACAACTTTCACCTCCGCACAAACGAAAAACTAGGTCATCTTGATGAAGCCCATCAGTACCAAGAGTTCGGCAGAACAGTTAACATGATCATCGACGTGTTACGCAAACTAGCTGCAGTAGCGACCAACACGGAGTATGTCTCATTGCCTAAGCTACAACCGAACGTGCCTTACGTCGTGAAAGGAGTCCGGAGCATCTCAATAAAGAGCGGGCCCAGAACGCTTGTACACCTCGAGAACGAGCAAGAGGTGTTTCTACCAACCAGATTCAACAATCTTTCTGCAGAACTCATCGATCAGCTCAACTCATTTGACTTTTACATCGTCTACGAGGGCGAGGAGGTTCTCAGAAACGGATACCGGAGGGACATCATAACATGGCGAGTCAAATAGACCCGGTGGGAATAGGCAACAATCTCCTTGTCAAACTCCTTTTTAACAATCAAAATCAAGTCACAACAAGCGGCGAGTATCCTGCATACATCAAACTGCTCTCCACAGAAATCTCATTCTTTGGCGAGGACAAAACTGTCACCGTCTAACTAGTCACATCAACAACGACGTCGTGGAAGTTCAATGCTTGCCTTCAAAAGCACAACAATATGGCATAGACGTACGCTGTACCATATATCGGCATTAGACTACAAGGGCAGGTCGGCAGGCTACTTCCACGCGTAATTCATCAAGGGATTCGTCGTGCCCATGTCCATTCCGTCAACCCAGGAACACCTCAACAATCACTTTTCCCACATGCTACTCATATGCATCACGACGCCACACGAGGAGGAGCACGATGACGAAGACAATGATAGTGATGTGTCTTTTCCCAAAAAAAATATACTACATATTTTAAAATAATTTGTTGCAGTGAATCGCCACTAAAACAGTGACTGGAACAGTTATTAAAACATTTTGTTATTAAACATCTCCAATTTTTAAAATTAATAATTGTAAACAAATATACTACACATTTTTTGTGCCGCCATTTGTAATTGTATGTTGTGGAATGCATTTTTGTATCTGTGTATGAATAAACAAAATCAGATATGGATTAAAACAATACAGTTTGCATTTTAAATAAACTTTATTGCACGTTTTCCAACGTATTAACATTAAACATACCTTCTTAAGGGATCCACAACCGCCCCCACCGCCCAAAAAGATGGATTAATACTACTTATTTTTTTACTGCCATTTTAATTATGAGTTGTGAAATACATTTTTGTATCTGTGTATGAATAAACAAAATATTTTATGGAGTCGGTCCTGGTGGTGTAGTGGTTGCCATACTTGCTACCTACACCCAAGAACGCGGGTTCGAACCCCTGCCAGAACCAAAGGATTTTTTCGGGCGTAAAAATCCTAGTATGGCTTCCTCCGGAAGGGAAGTAAAGCCGTGGGCCCCGTGTCGTACATTTACGGCACGAAAAAGAACATCAAGCCTGAAAGAGAGGCCTCTGAGCAAAATTTGTCGGCCTTTTCACGCCCTGAGTTGAATGGGACGCTGATGACCTGAGATGTTAAAGAGCGTCCATAAATAAATCAATAAAAAATCGGTTATGGATTGAGTCATTGGATTAAAACAATACAATTTTCATTTTAAATACATTTTTATTGCATGTTTCCCAACCCATTAACACTAAACATACCTTCTTAAGGCGTCCACCCCCACTTCCACCCGCCAAAAAGATAGATTAACGATAGGTTTATCAATATAATTCGTGGGGGCGCGAAACTAGCGTCCTCGAGCTTTGTGTTTAAACATTTGTAACGACCATCGGCATTTTGTTTTTAATAAAATGTGATTTATCACGATAATCCGTGGGGGGCGCTATGGTGGGAGGTTATACATTTTTGTATCTGTGAATGAATAAAAAATGTATTATGGAATGAATGGATGGATTAATTATAATCCGGGGATTAACTCGATAATCCGGGGGATTAAGAGAGAGACACTAGCGCTCTGGTGGCGGAAATATCGTTAATCCAACGGCTTAATCCATAATAGTTACTACTGATGTTATATATCACAGTGATTTTGCTCCCCTCAGGGGCCCAATTTTTTGGGTACGGAGCGTAGCGACCCCGAGGCACCCGAACTGCTCCCACAGGTCCGCGCTTAGCGCGTTTGACTCCTTTATAGCTCGTCTCCGTTTTTACTTTTAACTTTTATACCTCCCTGCTTTTAGTCTGAAGGATGCCCCCGTGTTTGACACGGTCAAATGTGACTGGGTAATGGCGTGATTCCCAGCACTGGATCCTCGTGTAGGGCGGGAGCGTATCCCCTGGTAAAGGCCAGGCCCGGGGAGGGGCCATTACATGCGCTGTATACTTCCTGTAGGTGATTGGATCCTCTGTCTATACCCAGGAAAGTGTGACCCTGAGGTTACTTGTTCCAGGCCAGGGCAATTAACTAAGCCGGAGTGGCGCACAGGAAGCAGCCTGCCATCGGAGACACATGTAATGGTGGAGGATTAAATCGCTATGGTTAATGAAAACAACTTTATCCAGATGAAACGAGAGTAGAAGTAAAAGAAGTAACAGAGTTGCCTTTTCCTCGTTACTTAGCAATTAGTCGTACGGAAGACGGTCAGTCCTTTCAATGGGTAAACCCATTTATTATTCAGAAGGGCATAGACGCCATAGATGAACCCGTGAAATCCTGCACACAACTTCGCAATGGATCTCTTTTAGTGGAGACAGTTGGAATGTCGCAGACTAACTTATTGCTCAAGGCGGCGATTCTCCACGGATATCCGATCCATGTCGAGCCACACAAATCGCTAAATTCGTCGCGAGGAGTTATAACTACTAATGTTCTTGACGGTATGACCGACCCGGAAATCCAAAGTTGTTTGGAAGACCAAGGGGTCACGTCCGTGTATAGAGTGCAGGCGAGGAGAGACGGAGAAGTACATCCCACCAGTACCCTCTTCCTCACATTTAACAAGGTAGACCTACCGCAGAGAATTAAAGCGGGCCACGAGGTGATCGAGGTGCGACCGTATGTCCCGAGCCCGTTGCGATGTTATCAGTGCCAGCGTTTTGGTCATACACGCATATCTTGTAAGAGCGCCACTTCCATCTGTGGAATCTGTGGTCTTGAAGGTCAAGAAGGAACATGCTCATCGGCTCCAGTCTGCGTGAATTGTCGACAGGATCATCCAGCCTCATCTCGTGACTGTCCTCGCTATCGCGATGAATGCTTATTCAGGAAATACGGGTTAAGGAAAAACTCTGCTTTGTGGATGCCCGGAAGCGATTTCAATCTCGCCAGCCCACAGTACCTAAGACCGGTACATACAGCGCAGTAGCTTCTTCAGCGGCCAAGAAGCGCGACAGTAATACGCAGATCTGTGACCTTTTTTTTACACGGGTCCTTAATGAGCCCAGTTCTCCAAAACGAACTACCGTGAAGCAGAAGCCGGTTGTGTTCAATGCCCCGGAAACTAAATTTAGGACTTCTTATACCAGGACTGATTTTATTAAGACACCCACTCCAGTAAATAAGCAAAAGAGCCCTTCTCCTCCTCCTCGGAGGTCCCGCTCCCACGACGGGAGCAAGCCCGCTAGGCGGTTGCCGTCACCGCCTATATCCACATCCAACCGATTCCAGGTGTTGGAATCGGTGGATGCTTCTCAGCGGGAGAGCCCTCCCTCTGAGGAGGTGATGGATCAGGATGCGCCTGCTCCTGGGAAACCACCTAGTCCCACGCGACTGAAGAAAGGACGCTGGAATCGTCCTGGACCGTCCAAAAAGTAAGGTGATACATTTTTAACTACTTTTATCTTATTTTAACAATGGCTATCCTTTAATGTGCGTGGACTCCGCAGTCGAAGACCTGACTTAGAGTTACTTTTGCGATCAACTGAATCTTCGCTAGTTTGTCTCCAAGAGACAAAGTCTCCTCTTCGCCCGCAAGATTCTTTTACCTTACGCGGTTACTCTTCCGTGCGATTTGATCTACCTCCCGAATATGGTACTCCCGCACATGGCGGAGTTTTAATTTTAATAAGAGACGACGTTTACAGCACTTCTTTACACCTGCAGACTCCTTTACAAGCTTGTGCAGCTGCAGTTCATTTCTCTGGCCTTAGTTTATCTGTCTGCACTCTTTATTTACCTCCATGCGGCACTATCACTGTGGTTGATCTGGAAAATCTGCTGTATCAGCTACCGCCCCCTGTCCTACTTTTGGGAGATTTTAATGGCACCATCCCCTATGGGGTTCCACCACTGAGTGTGCCAGGGGTAGCATGCTGGCAGACTTTCTCGACTACCACCATCTCGTTCTACTCAACACCGGTCAACCTACTTTTAATTCTGACAGTACTCATTGTTCTTCACATTTGAATTTAGCCTTTTGTTCTGCCGCACTTGCTGTACGTTTCACCTGGAACGTCCTCTCTGATTTATACTACATTGACCACTTTCCGTGTCAGATACAAGTTCTATCTCCATAAGCACAGTCTCAGCGCGCGCCGAGATGGCTTATTGAGATTGCGAACTGGCCTCTTTATCGATCTTTGACCAAATTTTCAGGGTGTGAATTTCCATTTATCGACGTCATGATCGAGCACCTCCGTACGGTTATCATAACAGCCGCAGACCAGGCTATTCCCCGGTCGTCATGCCACCCCGGACGCTTACCGGTTCTTTGGTGGGCCGCTGAATGCCGGGTAGCGTTGCGTGCACGCCGAGGTGCTCTAAGAGTTTTACGTCGCCACCCTACTTCAGCAAACATGATTCGCTACAAGCAATTGCGCGCCAAATGCCGTCGTATTATTAAGGATAGCAAAAGGGCGTCTTGTATGGCTTTTACCTCTTCTTTTAACCGCACAACGCCTTCGTCTGTAGTTTGGGACATGTTACGCTGCGTTGCTGGCAAACCAAAATTTACACCTATACCCGGTCTTAGGATTTTAAATCGAGTGCTCTCTACTCCAATTGACGTCGCCAATGTTTTAGGACGAACCTTCGCAGATGTTTCGAACTCCGCCAATTACCCGGCTTCATTTCGCGCATTAAAGAAGCAGGTTGAATCGAAAGGTTTTCTTTTCCCTCCCACCGCCAGGGAACTGGAGCATGCCCTTTCTACCTCTCGACATTGCGCACCGGGGCCAGATGGGGTTCATGTTGCTATGTTGCAGCATTTGTCAGTAGAAGGCAAAGCTTTTTTATTAAAGACTTTTAATTTTATTTTGTGTAATGGCATATTTCCTAGCGCTTGGCGAGTGGCCACCGTCATTCCTATACCTAAGCCTGGTAAGGACCCACATCTTCCTTCCAGTTACCGTCCAATTTCCCTCACCAGCTGCGTCTGCAAGGTGTTGGAACGCATGATTAACGGGCGGCTTAAGTGGTGGTTAGAGTCGAGACATTAATTAACGAACGTCCATAGTGGTTTCCGGCGTCATCGTTCCTCAGTCGATCATCTTGTGTCTCTAACCACACATGTAATGGACGGTTTTGTACGCAAGTGCCAAAGGATCGCCGTATTTTTCGATCTGAAGAAGGCTTATGATACCTGTTGGAGAGGCGGTATTCTTCGTATGCTTCATGAATGGCGTATAAGTGGGCGTATGTCTGTTTTTTATTCAAGAATTTATGAAAGACCGGATTTTTAACGTTCGTGTGGGATCAGTTTTATCATCTAGTTTTATTCAAGAGAACGATGTACCTCGGGGCTCGGTACTAGTTGCACACTGTTTCCCATTGCTATTAACTCTATCACTGAGTGTTTACCGCCAGGAATACAATCGTCGTTGTTGGTTGACGATTTTGCCATTTTTCTTTCCTCACGGAGAACTTGTCTTTTGGAACGCCGCCTCCAATGCTGTCTCGACCGGCTTTACGCTTGGAGTGTACATCATGGGTTCCGATTCTCCGCTGAGAAGATCGTCTGTATGAATTTCTGGCGCGATAAGGAGTATCCATCACCGTCTCTCCATCTTGGCCCAGACGCCCTTGCTTTCACAGACAAATTTAGATTACTTGGCTTAATCTTTGATAGAAAACTATGCTGGTCTTCGTATATAGCACAACTCAGAGGCAAGTGTGAACGTTCTCTTTGTATTTTACGTGTTTTAAGTGGCACATCTTGGGGAGCTGACTAGACTGTTCTTTTACGTTTTTATCGCTCTCCCATCCGGTCAAAACTGGATTAAGACTGTGTTGTTTATGGCCATCTTGTTCTTCGTCGCCTTAACCTGATTCATCACCGGGGTATCCGTGTTGCCATTGGAACATTCCCAACCAGTCCTGTGTAGTGTTTATGTACGGAGTCTGGAGAACCTACGTGGTTTTATCGTAGGGATGTTTTACTTTCTACTTACGGTTGCCGCTTAGCTGCGCAACCTCGTCATCCCACGATTGGACCGTTTTTTAATGTGTCTTTCGATGGTTTTTATGCTGCCCGGTCTTTTACTCCTAAGCCTGCTGGTTTTCGTTTTCGGGAGCTTTTAAGGACGCTGGACTTGGAATTACCTGCCTTTTTCTTAGCCGGGGAAACTTTTTCTCCCCCTTGGATCTTGGCAGAGGCCCCCGTTTATCTTGGGCTTACGTCCTGTCCTAAGTCTTCGACCGCAGCACATATTATTCGTTGTTCTTTTAGCGAGATCAAATAATCTTTTAATGGCTGGAATTTTATTTATACCGACTGCTCGAAATCTGACACAGGAGTAGGATGTGCTTTAGTTTTTAATGGAGCAATTTTTACGTATGGTCTTAACGTTCCGACATCTATGTTTTGGCGGAGCTTTATGCTATCAATCGGACGGTATTATTTATTTCTATCAGGGGCTGGGGAACAGTGTTATATGTTCCAACTCTTTGAGTGCCATTTTAAGTATTAGAAATCTGTACAACCACCACCCTCTTGTACAGAAGATCCATGATGTAGTGTTAACTCTTTTCGACGCTGGCTGGCGTCGACTATGGGTGCCTGGACACGTGGGGCTCCCAGGTAATGAGGCCGCAGATGTCGCAGCTAAACCCACTCTTTTAGACCCTGCTGAGTACGAGCAACGTTTTTATTTCGCGGATTTTATACATTCTTTACGTAGAGCCATTCTTTCGCGCTGGCGCGAGGAGTGGGAATTACTCCCAACTAATAAGCCCAGGGGAAAGTAAATCCTCCCCTTTTAGCTGGTCGACTTCTACTCGCGCAGTTCATCGCGAAGAAGTCATTTTAGCACGCTTGAGAATTGGGCATTGCCTTTTTAGTCACCAACACCTTTTTAATGGACAACCGGATCCAGTTTGCCCTCACTGTGACCACCCCTTTACAGTGCGTCACATTTTACTCGATTGCCTTCATCTAGCAACTCTTAGACGTTCCCTGGCTTTTCCCTCCTCTATTGAGGAGTTACTTGCAGATGATATGGCTGCTGTTGAACGAGTGCTCCGTTTTATTCGTGTTTCTGGTTTTGGAGCAAGGTGTGAGGGTTTTACCTATTATTCATGACGGCATTTTTAAGCTATTGTAGGACTGTTGAGTTTTCAGATCTTACTGATATGTTTTACCGACAGTCTTTTGTTTGTTGTTGACCATTTTACCCCTGTTATTTTTGGGGGGTTTTATTGTAACAATTTTATACCATTTTGAGACTGATGTATTTACAGCTCTTGAGGCTGTGTTTTAGAACCAGCTTTTTTTTTTTTTTTTGTTAACTGACGACCCCTGTTGTTTGTTTTTAGAGTTTGGTTTATGCATTGTCCGACCATTTTAGGACTACTTTTTTATAGTCAGTCTCTTGTTAATTGTTACCGTTTTCGTTGTTACAATTATTGAATATTATAAGACTGTTGTGTTATCAGCCCTAGCTGCCGTGTTTTATTACCAGTCTTATTTGTTGTTGACTATTTTACCCTTGTTCTTTGTTATGGGGTTTGTTTTATAGCCCAAAGGGCTAAATTTGATGATGTTAAACACTGACATTGTGTATTTTATTTCATTTTATAATTGGCGCGGTTTTTAGTGTGTTTGGGTGCTAATGACCCTAGCTGTTGGCGCCCCTTAGACTATAATCATCATCATCATCATCATCATCAACTATGGGCTATTAGAATTATTGTTTTGTTTTTCCGCTCTTGCGGTTGAGTTTTACTACCTGTCGTTTGGGTGTCGACAATTTTACCTTATTATTTGTTTTGGGGGTTTTTATGGTTATCTTTTGGTCCATTAAGGACTGTTGTGTTTTCAGCCCTTGCGGCTGAGTTGTTAGTAACGGTCTAGTTTCTTGTTACTTTTATTACCCTTGTTATTTGTTTTGGGGTTTGCATTTCAATGCCTACAGGGTTACTATGTTTATCTTCTACACAGATCATCTTTATCTCATTCTAGCGCAGTATTTAGTGTGTTTGAGCGCTAAGGACCTTAGATGTTGTGCGCCCCTTAAACAATAATCATCATCAGAGTGAGTTAGAATGGTTAGGTAAAGGAAGAGAGTTTGAACGATTTTTTAGTGTTCACCGTGAAATGAAACGTTTTTTATGTAAACGAACTAAAGAATACCACCATGGTGGTTAAAGGTAGTCTTCCTAGCTAACGTAACAGGAATTGTATTATGTCCACATTCGAATGCAAGGTAAAAAGCAAACTTATTACTAGCTGACAAGTGCAATTTTTTCTTTGGATCAAATATTGAAAATGTGTATTGAAGAACTGGGTAGTAACACTTTCTCATTGTTTCAACTTCTTATTCAAGAAAACTCAGAGGCACAAATAAACTTGAGATCGTTTATAGTTTGCTCATTGTACTTAATTATCAAATTTAATTATTTTGGAAGCCCATTTCGATTGGTTCAAAATTCCTGGTCACTAACGACAGCATATGTACCTGAATTGTCACTTTTTTCGACCTGAAAATACAAATCTGAAAAAAGAACTTGTTGGTCTCCAACATGATTCACAGCTAGAAGGCATTTTTCAAGAGAATCAGAAAATTAATTCAGTTTTGGAATATAATAATATAAGAAAAACAGTTTGAAGTTTTAGTGTCATTTGCATATACATTTTGTCTTTTTTGATCAATTTATATTTGTAAAATGACTTTCGTAAGCTGAAGTTCATCAAGGGCAAACAAGGATATCGTCTCTCCAATGAAAACTGTAAAATCTGCTGAGAATATCTATTTCAAATCAATCACCTCGTATAGACAAGAAAGTAGCAGAACGTCACCTTTAATATTATAATAATAATAATAATAATAATAATAATAATAATAATTATAATTATAATTATAATTATAATTATATAATTAATAAATAAAAATTAATAAATAATAATTAATAATAATAATAACATAAGTGATTAAGTTTCCACATTACTATGCCCATTGTACTGTGAAATTTGTTGCGGCTCTCCTATAAAAACACTGTTTCTCATATTTCGCTCTTCTTTATTTTCTAGTACTATTAGATTAGATTATGTTGTCTGCAGCAGAGGAGGATACTTTTGCTATTTGAATCTTGTTCACGGGTGGCTCATTGTGACTACATCCCCAGGGGGCACTTCCGAGAAGAAGGAATAAGGCGATGGAGACATCGAGCGGCGGTAACTGCGCGAACGTAAACGAGCTCCCTAATATGTTTCCAGATAGAACAATCCGACAATTCGAGACCTTTAAAAGGTCCTTTTCCATACCAGACGGAGGGGCAGAAACCTTTCCAAAGCGTAAGCAATCAACTCAAAGCGCCAGCCCACCTCTACCAGTGGCAGAACCAATGGAATGAAAGGAAAGAAAAGGGGAGAGCCGAAAATTCGTGAAAGGTAAATATTATCTAGCATTCGCCTAAGTGACTTCGGGATACCACGGAAAATAAAACAACGCCAGGAAGCCCGGCCCAACGGGAATTGAAACCGGTAGCTTCTAAAACGGAATCTCAAGTTTTACCACCTAAGTCACCCTGCTCGGTGACCTGCCCTGCTAAGCTTACCTGAAGGGACTTGTGGAGGAGATTAAAATATCCATTCAACTCACAGAATAATGTACCATTTTATTCTACTAAAATTATAAGAAGAAGCGTACATATAAAACTTTAATTAGTTTGAAGGTTGAAAGTCTAAACGCCTTATTTTCTAACAATAAAGAGGATGTGCTACTTGTTTTATTTATTTCATTTTCTCTTTTTGTGATATCCATACTTCATTATCTACAATCACGCAAATACCCACGTTGCACAGGAAGAATACACATCTTCAAGCTTACTGCCCCTATATTATGTGATTGCTAATTATTCAGTAGCTTGCTTCAGGGCAATCAGCGCGATATCTTCTGGCGCTGTTAGCAAATAATGCATCGCGTTCTTCTACTGTTTTCCGCACGCACACCTGCTGAACAGACGGCTGATGTAGAGGCAAATTATGTATACGTTAAAAATAGCACGTGAGAGAGGAGTACAATAACACCCGTTATCAGAGAAAGCGGATTCTTAGAAAAACGGCTACTATCGTTTTGTACAACTTGAGAAAGTCTCATGTTATTCATGTGCACTTAGAAAACTGAACAGAACATTCTGGAGCTGAAATGCTAAAATTGGAAAAATCGATGTGCACATTAACCTAATTTAGATTTATGCATGAGGTAATTGTTAAAGTGAATATTTCAATTTTTAATAATTCATTTATATGTTTTTCGAGCTTGCCTTCATCTTCAGAAGAGATGATTAAGCTAGTAATACATACATAATACCTTTCTTTCTCCTTACAAAGCTTCAATTTCATTTAGCCATAAACGAAATTTTATAGAATTGAAGGACACTTAGTGCCATAATTTATGAGTTGATTCTATGATATAAATGGAACAAAGTGTTCTAATTCTAATTTAGCCGTTCATGTGTGTTTGTGAGAAAATAAAAGTAAATCGTGAGTAAACTTCCATGTGCTCTAGTGCGTTAATGGTCGGAATTCATACTCTCCAATCATAAAATGGATGGAAAAACAGAAGTAGTACAACTGAAGTCCCCCGTGTTTGGATGTTTTACGCGAATCAATTAGGTTCCCCAAATTAGAGAGACTGATCCATGCGACTGCTAACCCGGAGATCCTGGGTTCTATTACCGGGAAGGTCACGCTGTCTGGTTAAGGTTTTTATTCGGAGTTTTTCCTTCTCCTAAGAAAGTGGATGCCAGATAATTTTAAGGTACCAAGGAATCCGAGGTCATTTGCGCCATTCATTTCATTCCTAACAACATACTCACAGTATACAATATACAGTTCATAATTTACAGATGTCGCAAGAAGATCAATGTAATTAAAGCAACTCATAGCGTTAATGTTGAGACAAGGATTAAAAAAGGCGGGCAGCAGTAGTTATTAAATTATTTTCGCAGTAAGGTTATGCAAACAAGAGTCTCTGTACTTACTAGTGCATTCTAAAGCTATATACTATGTTATCCATTCTAATAGTTCTTACGCCCCACTCCTACCAGGTCGTAACTTTGGAGTACAGATAAACCAAAATAAACTTATAATCTTTGATATGGTATATCTGGGTAATTAATACTGAATAACACATAAAATATGTAATACAATACGCTAGTGTATTCTCTGCCGGCGACAAACCCTTTTCACACCGTTAGCCATGGCGAATAACCTCACGAAGTACTCGGACATGAGCTTTAAACGCAGCCAATAACGAGAGAGTGTCTTCGAAATTTTAATATTAGCGCTGGAAATTGAGCTAGAGCCCACCAATGGTGGATGGAGATTTTGAGCGCTCAGAGGTGAGTTGGTATAGGTGACCCCGCATGAGCTCAAGAATCCCCGCTACCATGTTTTGAATATCGTATATAAGGAAGAACGTCTTCGGAGAAAGGCACTCAGTTTTCAGAGTTCGCCCTCGCATATTAGGTCAGATTCAGTCATTCAGAATCGTAATAACCAGACACTTGTGACGTGGCATTTGAGTTCTTAACTTCAGTTTTCAGTTCAGATTCAGATTCTTACGTTTCAGCACTCAGGCTCAGTTTTAGATTTTTAGTCTTACTTTGCAATCAGATTGTCATTCAGATTTTGGATGGGCACTCGTTTACTTCAGATTTAATTACTCTTCGGACATGAGATTCCAGCTCGATTTTCAGCTCTTAGTGTTCAGGCAGTATTACTTACACTGGGTTCTTAATTTCAGACAAGCGATTCTCGTGCAACATTTTCTTAGATGTTCGTTCAGGAAGCCGTCTGCGAGTACTTTCTCGTTGTCAAGGACCAAACGCACCAGAAGGCAGGATGAAAACTCCTCGATAAAATAAATTCAATAACGCTCCAACGCAGTATCATGTCATAATTTGTGCAGTTTCCCCTCCTCTTCTAACCCCGTGGTCACGATTACACGCAATAGCAGAACCGGGCCCCTGAAAGAATCATAAGTCGCGAGTTGAAGGCTACGATTAATAATTACATCAAGAATCACCTGCGATGAGTTGACGCGACCGGCATTAATTAATTCGCGTTCAATTAGCATTGGACGCCTGTAGCCCCCTCAAGCCACCAAAAACTGTCTCACCATGAAGAACATTAAGCACTGCGTTTGTTACTACATGTTACAAATTTACGAAGAGTTTAAGTATCTTAACATTTTTAATACCTGTGTCCATCCTTTACATTACTCCTAAATTTATAAGAAATGCCTTGTGTGTTTTGAATTATATTGCTTTTTCCTTGTCACGAGAAGGCGAATATAAAACACGCTTAAGTTCAAGATAATTTCATTCATTATTATTTCATCACCAACAATCAGTCCCATTATAATCTCAATTTTTAAATCTTTAAATAAATATAAAAATTCCCTCATGTGTGTGGGTTTGTCTTGTACACTTTTTTCTTTTAATGCTCTCCAGAGATAAAAATTCCTGGGCGTTAAATCTGGGTACTGAAATATTGGACTCTATCGTCGAATATTTCATGAGTTGCATGCAAGAAGACAAGAGCTTATGTGCCCTTTCAAGGTCCTGTTGCAAATCCCTCACCAATAATTCACGGAAAGACGTTGCAAAATATTCTGCGCAAACGCACCAGTATGAATTGTTTCAAAAAAACATACGGTCTATTATTCTCTAGCCACCAAAGGCGCGCCACATTCCTATCTTTTTATCTTGCAGCGATTCCTAGTGAAACAGGTTAGATTTTCCTGAATTGCAGCACCGGTTGCTTTGTGAATTAACATAAATACGAGGGTAGGTTCATAAGTATCCAGCCTAATCATTTTCTATGTATGATAAAGACAAAAAAACATATTTCACTTTTCAATATAGTTACGCTTTATTGCAATATACCTCTCACATCTTTAAATTAACATTTTAACCCCCCTACCCCAAATAGTCAGAAGTTTTGTCTGCAAATTAGGCATAAACCGCATCCATCACTTCTTCCTCACACTTAAATTTCCTTCCTCGAAGGTCCTTCTTGAGATTTGAGAAGAGGAAATAGTCACTGGGAGTTAGATGTGGATTATAGGGTGGATGGTCGATCTCCTTGAAGCCACATTTCTTCACAGCTTCCTTTGCAACAACAGCTGTGTGCACAGGCAAGAAGAAAGCGCACACCACCACTCAGCTATCCTCGCCTTTTCTCTTTGACGGAAGCACGTAGTCTGTGCAGTAGGCTAGTATTACCCATTTACTGTGGTGTTCCTCTCCTTGAAGTAAATGAATAGTATTGGGAGAATTGGAGAATTTAACTGTTTTAATGAAGAGTTATTCCTTCACAGTCCCAAAAGATTGTGGCCACGATCTTCTTGGTTGACTGAGTGACGTTGGCCTTTAGAGGCGGTGCTTCGCCAGGTTTACTCCACTGCATTGATTCTCTTTTGGACAAGGGATCGTACTAGAGGACCATAGTCTCATCTCGTATAACAATGATTTGCAGAACTTCTCTCTCGTTGCCACGTTAGAGCCCCAAAAATGCCTGACTACAAATGACTCGTTGCTGCTTTTGGACTGAAGAAAGAAGTCTAGGCACCCATCTTGCGCTAACCTTATTCAGGTTTAAATGTTCATCAATAATTCGAAGTGCTGTTGTTTTAGAAAGGGCCAACCTTGCTGCTATTTTTGTATCTTTGACGCGCCGGTCTTCCATAATTTCTCTCTCCTTCCACAAAAGCAATGTTTTCTGGAGTGAGCACCCTCAAGGGGCGACCTGCATGCTCTTCGTGTTCAATGCTTTATCGACCCATTCGAAAAAGTTTGGCCCATTCTTTTACGGTAGAATATGAGGTGGGTGCTTTCCCATATACACCGTCCAATCCCTGTTTAATTTCATTTGGAGTAATTCCTTGTTTTGTGAAGAACTTAATAACAGCTCGGAACTCTTTTTTTTTTTAACGTGCCACAATCTCCTACACATAACCCTCTTTATGCAACTATATCTGAACAACTGAACACAGCGGAGTGGAATTATTTACTTAATAGATGACACCAGACACCAAATTAGGCTTTTGTGAAGGCGATAATCCTTATCTGTGAGTCCGGAAACTTATGGACTTACCCTCGTACTTATGTCCACAAAGAAAATTAGATTTGGGTCAATTTCTCGTCATGCCCACTATTCAAAATCCATTCACAAAATCTACTCCTGGATGCAGGGTCGTCCGTTTTAAGTTCTTGCACTACATTTATTTTATAGGGTTTTAACTTCAGCAACTTTGTAACAGAGGAATGGGAAGTTCCCATTTGCTGAGAAAGACGTCTAAATGATTTTTAGGGGAAGTTCCAGAGCATGCTCGTTATCTATGAGTACTATATGTGGGCGTGTACGCTTTTTATTAAGAATATTTCTTTTTTCACGAACTTTATTTACCATACTTTGAATCGAACAACGGCTGAGACGGTTTTTTTTTTATTATTTTTCACTAATTTTTTGTTCTTAGCTCGGCTTCCATTTTATGGCGATAAAGAATTTTTGTATTGCCCGGATAAGGATTATAATAGTATCTTAGGAATTTTACTAGATAAGGGATATGGTAGGAAGGAGAAGCCCATCCGGTCTTAGGGTCCGGAATCGGGGATACAGGATAAGTAGAAGTAATTGCTGCCTCAAATCTCTTCCCTGAACTTCTTCTTCTCACGCCGTTACGTCCCGCTCATTTACTGGGAACGGTAGATATTTGCTATAGCAGTCTCGATGCATGAGATTTCACAAGATTTTAGGAACTCTTTAAGTGTATCCATGGGATGTGCTAGAGGATAAACGGTAAGTGTTCTTGAATGTATGATGTATATTATTGCATTTAACTTTGAAATACTTCTGCGGAAAGTCTGAAGGAACCTCGAGAGTTCGGAAAACTAATAGTCACACGATTACCGAATACCATTCTTTATGCGCTTCTCCGTAATTAAGTTCTAGTCTTAAGGTTTGTTGTTTGTTGTTTGTTTGGTCGGGCGTCACTTGCAAGGCTATAAACTACCCATTATTATACTAATCAGTTTCTGTTTTGCACTTAACATCGCGGATCATCGTTTCCCGTCTGAACACCCCAGAATTTTCTCCAGCCTTGCCAACCTGAACTTTTCGATATCCTTCCACCAACATCTATCAGTCTGACTTCCTATTTCGTTTTTATTATCTCTCTAGTCTGTCGGTACACCTGCAAGTTCGGCTTCCGAGACTTAAATCCGATTTAATTTATTGATTCTCATTTCAATAATTTGTTACCACGCGATTCTCTAGGCCTCGCTATTGGAGCTGGAATTTCGCGCCCTGTCTTGTTACTACGCGGAGAGACCTTGTTCCCTGCTTCGAGGCTGTCTATGACTTCACATGTTTAGAAAGTGTGCTGTAAGAAATGCGTAGAATTTCTCTCAAAGAAAGAATCACTCCCAAGGTTCCTTCTGGACCTTTCCATTTGCTAATGGTCTCTCATCTATACAAATTTTATGGAGGGGTGTTTTCCGTCTCCGTGTGCAGAAATATTTGTGAAGGGTTTATGGCCTTCTTCTAGCCATAAAACCCTACGGCTCTGCCATTTTCCTTCAACGATAATGCCATCCAATGTCTGCCTTCTTGTGCATTTTTACATTGCATACACTATTCTCACCAAGTGAATATTTTTACTTATTTATATGCATATATGGAAGTAATACTTATCTAATTGTATTGTTGAATGATTACTACGTAGGGGATTAATTCTCTTTTATATAAGCTGGATGGGGGAAAAATCTACTTCAACTTGGAAATTGAATATAAGACAGTATAACTAAGATTCCCGTGAGGTGGTTATGTATGCTTTAAAAATAAAACAGGAATACAAATGCATAAACTAGATTTTTCACTTCTGTAAGTCCCAATAATAGAACGTAATATTAGATTTAAAATATCTCAGTACTTACGATGTTAACAATTTTTAATTATTAAATTTTTTAGGCAAACAAAGTTGAAATTTTCTCCATTACATTCATTCTAATACTTTATAAAATAAATTTATGTTTGTAGTGGCAGGAAAGAATACGCGGGAAACGAAAACATGCACTAATTTACTGGAAAATATTTTACTAACTGTTTATTTGTTAAGTTTGAGTAGAAACTAAAGTGGAGGAACTGAGAAATAAACATATTTTATGAAAATATTTGTTATTAATTTTTGTTGTGAGAGCTACAGAAGCTTTGAGTGACTTTTGAATACTGTTATATGAAGTTAAGCTTCAAATTGAAATTTAAGACTTCTTTGAAAGGCTAAATATACAAAGATTTGTAAACATTTTATTGAACATTGTTTTATGTACAGTTCTGAGCGAGCCTCACTAAATTTCACAACCATGAAATGGCCAAGCTCTCCAATAGGAATTAGTCTGCTGACGTTTATGATACCTTGTATGAGCTCACAGCTACTACCAATTATGTTCCCACTCAGTAGCCAGAAGAAGGAATGAGGATTTTTATCTAGTCAGGCGATGCAGGATGAAACAGTTCAATAGGCTCCGCCTAAGTGCCCCAGGTTGGGTATCAATTTTGAAGCGGTTTGATACATTGATGAATGATCACTTCTGTGTAATTGCCTACGCTTCGTTGACAACAATATATCAGGGTGAATTCTGCTATTTTGTTGATTCGTACTTAACTGGACTGGGAGAGGAGTTCAAGAGTAGAAATAAGCAGTCCATGAGACATATATATATATATATATATATTTATTATGTTTAAAATCTTTCACATCTTCTGGTATTTTGCGTACGATGGACTTAGGTTCGTCGATAAAACTTACTTGCCACGTGTGAAACTTACAGATGAGTGCCGCGACGCATGAAACTGAAAGCTACTTAACTGATGCATCGGAAGAGCGTAACTGATAACGGCTTCTCAGCTGAGTATTAACTTCAAAACTGCCTAACTGAAGTATCAGAACTGCGAGCCGCTTCCGAAGTAGAACTTGTTATCTGCTTCTAGAACCTTAGACTACTTGCGTCTTGCCAGTGTAAAACTTCAAACTGCATAATGCATATTCAGAACTAGGGAATTGCTTATCTCTAGCTGCGTGTAGATCTTATAACTGCGTGCCTCAGCAACGTCGAACTTACAGCTACTTCTTGAGCAATGAGCAAACGGGAACTGCTAAATGAGTTGCGTCTCACAGCGTCTGAAACATAGACTGCTTGTGTCTCGCCGCGTGTAAAACTTCAAACTGAGCGCCCTGACAGAACAAACGTTTCCTTATATATTACATTCAAATCAAATAATCTTTGCTTAACGATTGCCACGGGGTCACAAAGGCAGGCACATTCTTCGCGCATATCTTTAAAAATTCAAACATGCGTTTACCATTGGCTGGTTTAAGTTCACCTGCCCCACCTACCATTAGATATTTTTTAAAGTTTAAAACATTTTGTTGGCATTGGCTAGTTTAAAGGCTAACAGTGCAACGCCTGTCAGAGTCAAAGCCCTAAATGGATTTAAAAATCCTTCAGTTTATTAACCCCACCCTTTTAAAGAGTAGTATTAGACTCTCCCTTTTCCTTTGCTTTTTTAAACTGCCGCAACGGAAAAACATCAGCGGCTTTCTCTTTTATACAATTGTTACATTGAAGTTAAAGCTTATGACAAATATGTGTACATAATATTTATATTACTAATTATTATACCAAAATATTATGATTGGGCTTACATAAATAAACATTATAATTATATTTCAGTGGGATTGGATCAGAGGAAATGTTTCAAGGAAGAAGAACGTGATATATACGAAAGTTGTTCAATAAAGAATGATCATATTATTTTTACAAGCATAATTTCTCAAGCTAAAACGTAATTTACAACTATTTCGTTAGCTCAGTGTGTAATGTGCGAGGTATTACTTTCATTGTAGTCACTTTCAGTTTCCATATGTAAGAGGTGTGTAAATTGGGACGTATTCAGTTCCGCCTACAGCAATGTAGAGGTAATGCGCGACGAACAATATCCTACTCTGAAATTCGATTTTGGTCTCAGCAAATCTTCAGCTGATGCCTACGCAACACTGCAGGAGACCTATGGAGAGTTTATCCTTTCGCATAATACAGCTTAAAGTTGGTTTAAAATGTTTTAATAGAGGAGGCCTGAATTTCAAAGAAAGTTGTTCTTTAACGCAAGAAACATTAACACCGCTGCTGTTATGAGAGAGGATCGTCGAATAACACGCAGAACACTTTCAGAAATACACCCACACGTCGGTAAGTGAAAGTTGCACATGAGACGTGTTTGTAAACGCTGGGTTCCATGACTGCTGTTTCACGAATTAAAGGATATTCGCGTGCAGGCTTGCATGCAGTTGTAGATAATGTTACACGAAGATGCGAGATTTCTTTAAAAGGTAATCACTGCTGATGAATCTTGGGTACATCTTTTCGATGCTTAGAGCAAACAGCATAGCTTTGTGTGAAAATCTCCATAACATTAACGCCAAAAATAGCAACAGTGAGTGGTTCAAAGTTCTGGTCCTCTCTATTTTCGAATTCAAGTAATGGTTCACCATCATGTCGTATACCTGCACACACTGTAGCTGGGCAATGCCAGAGGTGTATTCAGCGTGGGCAGAAGGAAACGCGTTTTCGTTGCTTTGCGCATTACGTCACACGGGAACAAAACACGAAAGTCTAGTAAAGAAGTGTGTGTCTGGTATCATGTGTAATTGATATGATTGCGTTTTTTTTTAGATTGACAGTCGTTTTGTGAGTATTATAGTTTATTTAATATAATTTGCTTTTAATATATTCTGTACAAAATGCCTGTAATGAGTGATTCCAAATCATAATCGCAATGCGAAAGAAAATAACATATTGCTGCACAGGTTTCCATATGCTTCTGATTTAAAAAGCGTTTGGTTATCAAAATGTTACATTAAAAACAAAGTAAACATCACCAATGATAGAATGTTCTCCCTTCATTTGCAAGAATCTGACTTTACAAGAGATTTGCGACCAGAACTGCTTAACCTAACCTAGCAAACGTGTACCAAGAGCAGTTCCTTCAGTAAATTTGCCTGTTCACTGCAAAGTCATGTTTCCTTCAGATCTAAACTAGCTCAGTATCGCAGAGAACAGAGAGGTATATAAAGCTTGCAAAACGTGCCTTAATGAAGTTGACAAATTTGTCAAAACAGAGAAAACTTGCGCGAAGTATTTAAGCTTGTGATATCGAATTCGAAAGTTTAGATTCCTCAGAAACACAAAAGTTTTTAGAAATTATTTCAATAGTAAAAATCAAAAATAAACATTTAAATCAAACTTGTGTGAAACTTAAAAATCGCAACAGAGACCTCATTCAACAAATTTAAAAAATGAAAATAGTTTCGCAAACTTCAAAGTGATAGGAGTGACGTTTCTGAAGAGGTGAGTAGGATATTAGATCAAATATTTTCTCTCAATCAGATCACATCGCTTCAAAATAAAGATAATGGCGTTAATTGGGACGGAGACGACATATGTCAAGCCATTCCACTTATGGCTGTATCTCAAAATGTTGTTATTTTCTGCGGATGAAAATACATTATCCTCTGCCAGCCTTATCCACTCTACGCAGGTTGTTTAGGCGTTCTCTCATTGCTGCTAAATTTGCTGAAGCTAATAAAGCGCGTAGGTATTTGGAATAAAACTATTTCGTTTTCAGGTTACCGGGTCAGCATTACGACATTTAATTTGAAAGCTACTGCCACTTTTCTCGTTTTCATTTTATTAAAGCATACATATTTTTAAACATGTAAATTCCTATCACAGCGACGAACAATTCGTACGTATAAAGGAATATTTTATGGTTAAAGATGAGATCTTTTATCTTACGCTGTCTGCTAGTTTCCCTCTTGTTCCCCAATGACGTCAGAGTGCCAACCAATACGAGCATTAGTTCTCTTGTACCTTATGTACTCCATCAACCTTGGGCAATGCTACAGAGATGTCTTGAAAATTCTGCAAGACCATATCAAACACAAAATTCTATATTTCCATGCAACAAACTGGATCTTGCACCATGACAATGTGCATACTGCATATTGCAAATTTTGTTGCTGAATATTTCCCAAAAACCAATATGAAGTTGTCTCTCATACTCCCTATAGTCCAGTCGGTCCTGGTGGTGTAGTGGTAACCATACTTGCCTTCTAAACCCAAGGTCGCGGGTTCGAACCCGGCCAGGATCGATGGATTTTTTTCGGGTGTAAAAATCGTAAGTATGGCTTCCTTCGGAAGGGAAGTAAAGCCGTGGGTCCCATGTCGTACATTTATGGCACGATAAAGAACCTCAAGCCTGAAAGAAGAGGCCTCTGAGCAAAATTTGTCGGCCGTTTCACGCTCTAAATAGAATGGGACGCTGATGACCTAAGATGTTAAAGAGCATTCTTAAAAAAAAAAAAAAAATCCCTATAGTCCATATTTAGCCCCATGTGAGTTTTTAGCCTTTCCCATATTGAAGAGACACCTTCATGGGAGACATTTTACATCATCAATAGCAGAAAACTACTCTGATCATCAAAATTATGAACATGAGTATAGATATTTGTTAGAAAAATGATGATAATTCTTTATTAAAAGCCCTCGTGCTTGAAGAATAAAGGGAAGTAGAGAAAAGTATTTGCAACGTGCTTAGCTCTTCACAATCGCAGTCCTTTGTCTGCTGCTGCAGATAACAAAGGTCTTATATGATCATTGCTCCTTATAAATGCATCAAGAGATTACTGATACATTTTAAGAGGAATTCACAGCTGCCCAGTTTTCTTTATTAGCCTTAGCTGAGAGCCAAGGACTTGGCACGTGATGTTATCTCACATCATGCCAGCCGGCTCCATTTCCTGGGAAGAATAAGTGTATTGCCCTTCTCCATATCCCATGGTCATTTTCAAAACTTGAGCCGGAATTCATTTTTCCTACAGCCTGTCACGAGAGCCGGCAAAACAGCAAGAAAGTTCTGCATAAAAAATCCCTTCATCCTGCTTCCTTGTTTTATTTTAATTAGTGACATGGCGAATGCTTAAAAATGCCCGGAAACATTATTTTATTGGCTTAAAAATTACGTTAAGTATATCAGAGAGAAATGTTTTCATATAAAAGACGGGTAATTAAATAATGGATACATTACGAGGATTCTAAATATTAGTAACTTACCCTTACCGCTGGAATCCTTTAAAGATCTGTTTATTGCGTAACTCTAAGACGTTGTACATAAAGGCACATCTTAACTTGTTAATGAGAAAGATGATGCATTTCACCTACAAATCGGCATATATCGCACTTTAAAGGAGACATTTGTATTTTAAGCTCTGGTTTTACAATTCTGCGTTTTCTTTTTTTAACAAATGAGTGCAGATTTTCACACAAGTAGTTATTCAATATTTTCATTGCCTTCTTTGATAGTTTAGGATAGCCTATGCAGTTCGCTGCGCATTGTTGCCGGGGAAACTATGACGGTGTACATAAGTATTCTCCCTGATCCACGTTTTTGATTTAACTATTGGAAATTTACTTATAAAACGTTGTAATCAGATTCATTCTCATTTATCTCACTTCATAACTGAATTAGGTTGTTCTAACATAATTATACTTTTATCGCTTTTACTGAACCATTGAAGCACATATTCGTCAAAATTTTCGTCAGCTGCTGTTTTGGGAAAAACAATATTATGGTGTGAAATTACAATTTTAGTACCGGCTCATAATCTGGAATTTAGTAATGCTTCAATGCACAAAATAAGGAAAATATATAAAACGGACGTTAAACACTACAAAAAATATATAAGTTTATGAGCTTTACAAACAAATTTATTTGTCTTTCCATATTTGAATCTATTTATCCATTTACTATGTGTTAATATTTATCCTTAGATATTGAGTTCTGAAACCCCAAAAATTCCTTTAATGTTCGAGCATAAATATATTTTTATTTGTCAAAATGTGATAAATAATTTTATGTTATATCAATTTTATAATTTTTCCCACTAGTGACCCTTAGATAAACAAGATATGGCAAAATAATTAATTTTGTCTGCTTAGTTGTGCAATTAGTGAACAAGATATGTCAAATTTTCTATAAAATAATCCCAGGATTTTATTCTTTAGCTTTCAACTTGTACTAATATACGTTCCAGAACTTCAGTACGCAGCAGGAAAGTTTAACCAGTAATATAGGCACAGAATCTGCTGACAATTATAATCCTTTAACAACATATATAGAGTGTCCAATTTTTCGGAATATATTACGCTGTAAGAATTAGGTAATATAGTAGCTAATTTAACAGCTAATTTAAATAGATACTTAGTATATATTTTACCTTTGAAAATTATTCTATTTGTTTCACTTTCTTGCATAAAGCCTTCTTCACCCGCGTGAACTGACATAGAATTAATTAATTAAATTAATTAAATCAGAAGCACAGCAACTAAAAGAATTTATGCTTAATACAGTATATAGTTAGAGAAGAAAATGAACACCAGTTAATAACTGTGCAACGATTGAATATTAATCATGTAGTATATCCGACAGTGAAAATATTACAGAGAAAACAAAAAAAGAAAAGAAAAAGAAAGGTACCTACATAACGTCGAATTTTATTCATAGCTAAAACCCCTGCAAGATGCAACCAATATGAAACGCGTATCATGAGGGTATAACTTGTAATTGTGTGTGCTTTCATCAATTTTATCCTGTGCATTCACTTCACGTACTTTGCAAAACAGAACTTTATCATCAATGCAAAAATTGTTTTACCAAATTTTATAACGAAAGTCTAATTTTAAACCAAAAAGAGGTTTTTAGTTAATAACGGAATAGCAGTGACAAGTTAATGCACAGAAGCTAAAATACAACTGAACTCCGTAAGCAGATGGTTCATTGTAATGAACCAAAGTATGCTGGTGGACCTGGTATTAGTGCCTTCCTTATACGTACTAATTGAATGATTAAAAATCTGCGGGTTTCGATTACACATATGTAATTTTATTACTTAACTTATTAAATGTAAATATTTTCATCGTCTATGATTAGCTTTTTCCTGTTTTTTCAAGGTCAAAATAGACTTCCTATCTCATCGGACGTCCAACATTTTGGCATACAGTATTCTAAATAAAAATCATTCTTAATGCGCGAGTTGTATGAGTTTCTGCAATTAAATTTGCATTGTTCTATTTTTCAATACTGGAGATCTTATGTAATTTTTCTCTGAAGTTTATATTCTAAACTCCCATTTTTGCGAACACTTCTTGCCCGATACCTACCCTGCTCCTCTGGCCACGTTCTCCAGCTAATGGTTGGTTCTTCGCCTAACAAAAGTCTATCATTAGTAAGAGTTCTGAAGACAGGTAAGTTTCCTCTTTCTTCCAAAAGCAGAGTTGTCTCCACGGGTGACCGAGGTCGTTAGGACGCGAACTTGTGAGCGGGAGGTCTGGGGTTCGAATCCCGCCAGGACTGTCCTCCCCGACTGAGGTTTTGTTTCCTTTTCCCCAGTCCTCATTAATGGCAAATGTCGGAGGAACCTAAACTTAGGCCTGGAACGATTCCTTCCTTAAATAAATCCTTACCCAATTTATCATTTCATTTCATGTATCATCAGTATCCACCGTCCGTGGTGCCTCTGTAGCTAAAACGGGCGTTAAACACTATTCTTTCATTCATTCTCCTTGGGATATAGCCTTCTCCTCAAAAGTGTTAGGCCCGAAGGTCTCTACGAAGAGTAAGCTCTATGACTCAGGTATCATACATTTTAAAGTGTCTTTTGTAATGCTTTTAATGAATGGAAAACTCAGATTTGCAAAAAAATGCAAAACATTTAATCGCCGAATTGGCAAGTATTCCTCTCTCTTACCTGTTGTTTATGATGGTGCCCAAGCATTTTATCAAATCTTTTATTCAATATATTGTCTTTTATTGTAGTAATATTTAGGAAGTCTTTAAATATTGTAATAGATATTACTGATTTACACTTTGTGTAACTTTGTTATTTTCAAGATAAAATTTATTGGATATGTGTATTATATTTACAATTATTACGGTTTAATAAATCGTAGG
>CM060831.1:97305000-97327500 GCA_030762175.1 Metallyticus violacea | reverse complement strand
CCAGAAATTTAAAAGTTAAATAGTCCGGAAGCCTATTACTGTATATGTCACTATTCTTTATTCTTTATATGTCCAAGTTTTATGGAGAAGAGTGAAGTATTAAATTAGTTTTAAATAAAAAATAATAGCTCACCTCGAAGTAAATAAGCACCTCCCTGTCAATGCTGCAAGCACGGCATTGTTGGAAACCTGAATGCCAGACCATTTGAGGGACTTCTGAAAAGCTAGAAAACATATTGATAATACTTTTGCCACTGATAGGTTCTTATTTTTTGAGTAGTGTTTAACGCCTCTTTTTACTACTGAGGCACCACGGGCGGTGGACACTGATGGTACATGAAATAATATAATATATTGGGAAAGAATTACTTTAAGGAAGAAAATGTTCCAGGCGTAATTTTAAGGTACCTTCCCGGCATTTCCCATTTATGAGGGCCGAGAAAAGCCTGGATAAAACCTCAGTCAGGGAGGATCGTCCTGGCGGAATTCGAACCCCAGGTCTCCCGCTCACGAGTCCGTGCCTAACGACCTCGGTCACGCATGGCGGTTTTGATAGGCTCTAAACAATAAATGAACTATCTTTAGGTTTACAAACCTTGCAAACGTTAAAAAGTGACACCAGCTAGGGAGAGAGAGAGAAAAAAGTATATGTTATTATGAAAAAAATCTATAGGTATATATTTTCATGCTGTTATTGAGTGCATCTTTAATTGGAGCAAAACGCATGTATAGTCCGTACGAGCGAAAAGAAGTGCTATTAATAAATGGTGAAGCATTTGCTAGTCTCATTAAATGTAAACAAAAGCCATCGCTAGTTTACATTTGGTGCTAGTATTAACATTACTTAATTTCATATAAACAATCTTTTACTACTGCTAGTTAATAAATGTTGAAAAACACTGAAAATTGCTAGGGCCGTCAAAGTGCTTCTTACTTATATAAAGTTAAAGTGTGAAGAGATTGGCATGAACAAGTGATTACTGATTGTTGAGATTTATTTTGTTATCTTCAATGTGTCATTTAATGTCGTTTATGTAAACAAAGTGGTCAGTGATGAAAAAAACGACGGATCCTCTGAGACTGTGAACATTCTGTTAAATTTTCTTGTTTATTTTTATATTATGTATACGCACACAAACATGTACAATGAGCAAAACACTTATTGTGCCATATTGATATATCTAAATATTGGATTCGATTAGGTTGGTAAGAACGGGTTATGAGTTTTAGGTACTTCAGTCTGTTCAACGAGTGGCCACTTGTGCAAGTTGAGACGTCCAAATGTAACATTCCCACGTCTGCCGAACCGACTCTCCCCAAGAAATTCGAGCGCCTCAGAAGGATCACATCCGTACCAAATGCCGGAACAGAAATTGCTCTAAATCGTAAGCCACCGCCACACCCAACAAAGCACCAGCCTACCACATCTGGCACTTTTGACTCTGCAACGGAATGAGGTGAAATGGGGAAGGCGTAATATTCGTGGGTAGGGAAGTTGCTTGCCAGATATCCAGGGAAATCACGAAAAAAATACAAGATCAGGATGGCCGAATTTGAACTCGAGATCTCCCGGTAGCGAGTTTCAAGCAATATCTCTGAACTAATCCGCTTAGTTTGGTATAAATAACGAAAGTTGTTGTCGCAGATTTAATAACTAGACGAAACATATGTTGTAAATAGAACTTGCATTTTCAAATGTTTATAGAAGAAGTTTAAGAATCTTAGCTATGTGTCATTTCAGAATAACCGGGAGTCAAATAATGCTGACTAGAAACCTAAAGGATGAGTTCAGTTATGCAAACTAGATAAGCGTTATTTAAATCAGAGAGAGAATGTGCTATAATGTGGTCAAACATCTGTTGCAATACATCTGGATCAGAAGTCTAGTGCGTGAAGTTTTATGATAACATATACATACGTGCAGGAAGGCAGTTTGCTTTGCTCGCTTATACTTATTAGACAAAACAAATAATTAAATAAATAAAAGGAAAGAAAGAGGACGCAGCAGAAAAGGCAAGAGAAGAAAATAAAACAAATATGGAGAGAAGTTATGATGTGCGTTCTTTTATTACGACATACTTGCTGGGATAGTGCGGCAGCTACGTGACGTCAAGACCTCTCGACAATCGATACTTTACTTGGGTCGAGAGGTGCGGCGCGTGACTTGGCAACCCGAACGGGGGCGGAGTGGAGGAGGTAACGTCGATCGGTCACACTCGTCCTCTTTGCACATGAACCTGCTAGATGGGAAAAAAAAAAAAAAAAAAAAAAAAAAGTGTTCAAATATATGCTGCAGAAACGTCAGGATTTAGTTAAAACAACTGCATTCTAACTCTACGTTTTTATTTGCAAGAAATTACGGAGCTCAAGAAGATGATTTACAATTTGGAAGTCTCACCCAGGAAGGAGTACAGCAAACATACGTTGGAAAATTTAATAAAACCCCTCAAAAGGAAGTCTTAGTAACAACTGTTTTTATATTGAACCTTGGTGTATCGAGATATTCGAAAATTGTTAATGCTGGTGCAGCAGAAGTTTTCTGGGAAAAATAATGGTGTAAGTTTTGAAGCATAGATTTTATTGTTATACTGTCCTTTCAAAGATAGCCCCAAAGTATTTTCCAAATCGGAGTAAAACTCAGATCTTATCAAAATTTGAGTTGTAAGAAAATAAAACATCTCAGGTTCAATCCCAACCATGATCGATAGATTTTTCGGTCGTAAAAATCCTAAGTATGGCTTCCTTCGGAAGGGAAGTAAAGCCGTGGGTCTCGTGTCATACGTTTACGGCACGATAAAGAACCTCAAGCCTGAAAGAAGGCCTTTGAACAAAATTTTCAGCCGTTTCACGCCCTGAATTTAATGGGACGCTGATGACCTGAGATGTTAAAGAGCGTCCGTAAATAAAACAAATCAACAAGAAAAAAATGTTCAGTGTTATCGAGTAAATTAGCTCAGGAACTGCTTGTTGGACTTCCATTTGGAAAGCGATAAATACGAAATATATGGCATAGGAAGACGATTGTTCAGCTAAGAAAGTTAATCGAATAACACGATACTTTAGGTTCCACGGGAGAAATAACCAGCAGACGCTGCAACAAGTTCAACAACAAATGCCTAAAGCTTAATAACTAATACAACCATCTCTTGCTCTCCACAATAAAATAAAATAAAATAAAAACACCAAGAGAGCCACTAAGAAAAAATCTGTTGTTAGTGTCGCAACTCTTTCACGGATATTTCAGCATGAGAGATCCTGAGACTGTCGAAGAGAGGGGTATAGAACGGAGCAGAGAGTGTGCATTGTATAAATGTTTACGTTAATACACAGCAAATTTGCTGATCGTTGCCTAAACAGACAGGGTGATTACTCTATGTAATTTTATTCTCATTACCTAAGTGGCAGTAACTTGAGTAAATACAGGATGGCTCATGGGAACCTGACGATTTTAACATATAAAATTAACAATATAAGATACACGTTACAATTTTAATACTGCCATATTAAAGTAGGTTTCTGAATGCCATTTGGAGATGCGACCTCTATTTCTAAATAGCACACCTCCTAAATGGCCCTGTCACTTCAGGTAAATTGTTGCAATCTGTCACACAGATTCTGTATCACTGATTGCAGCATGTTGTGTGGTATGGCTGTGATTTCTCCTATATAATTTGTTGACTCCATTAATGTCCCTTGGTTTCCTAATGAACACTTTACACTGAGGTAATCCCAAAGGAAGTACTGGTAGATCGGGAGATCGTGCGTGTCTCTTCAGAAAATCACATGGTTTGGAAACATTTTTAATCACCTTAATGGACAAATTGGCAATGTGGGCTGTGACCACATCTTGTTGAAATCAAATGCCGTTGTGATAGTTTCTATGATAATGTGGATTCCTGATTACCCAGATTCTGCAGTAGTGTCTGTTGACTTTTTCTGATATATGGAAAGTTGACTCACCAGAGCAACAACATACATGATCTAAATACGAATTGTCTTCGTCAATTTTGCCTAAGACACTGGCAACATAATGCAGCCTTTAGGCAGATGAAAGATCCCTTCTGTTTTTATAAACACACAGTGACTGCCACACCTATCTAGACGTGCTTCAGTTCCATGTTGTGCCACAGCTTCCTGCCGAAATTATTTTTAGCTAGACGGCGCTCTTTCTCACTTTGCAGTGCAAAGTGCAGTGCAGTGCAGTGCAGTTTCGTGGCCCCAAGGTCGCGGATTCAAAGCCGACCAGAATTGATAAAATTATAAGTCATAAACAAACATTCTGAGCATGCCATTCTTCGGAAGGGACGTTAGTCCCTTGTCGTAGATTTACGGCACCTAGAAGAACATCAAGCTTGAAAGAAAATACCTATGAGCAAAATTTAACTATCGGCAGTTTCACGCCAATAATGGATCGGTGATAATGGATGATAATGGATCCAGAGCCCGTAAGTTAGGCAAAATGTCTTTTCTCTCTCGGTGGATATATTTAACACTCAGATAGAAATGTGAATATTTCAGTACATATCGGATGGATAGGGCCAGGTTTTTTTTTTTTTTTTTTTTTTTTTTGTGGCTATTTGAATCATTGTGGATTCTTTCTGTGATTATTTACGCGTTTAAAATGTACAAAGAGAATTTTAATAGAATATCAAAGTGAAACAAATTATAAAAATTAAATGGCATGTTCACCTCACAAAAATATTTACTAACAATCTTGTTATACATTTATTTATTTTCATGTAGTCAAAAACATTTTCCTCAACTCATTCACTTAAACTCTTTAAGTGGCAAAACCTTCATTAGTGAAAGGAACGCACCGTTTCCTCGGGCATACGAATACCAGGAAACAGAGAGGACGAGGGAAGTACTATAGTTTTGAATAGTCCTGGCGAGTAACCTTGTATCGATCTGCGCGAGACAATTCAGGAAATTTGTGGGGGGGGTATCTTCTGAGCTGTATAAATGTAACAAACAATTGAAAGCGAGAAGGATGAGAGCGGCACACATTCCCTACAATGTGTTAAGTACGGAAGTAAGAGAGATACTAAACTGATTCCTCTATAAACTCACACACATAAAATGATTGCGATCAGAAACCACTGTACATAATTTGCTCATTCGTCAGGACTATTCAAAACTACTTTACTTTGTCTTGATCCACATATCCACAATGTCCTGAAAGGTGAATGTTCTGTTGTAAACTTTGTTTAAATATGGAATTTACTTTGTGTTGATCAGCATTTCCATGATGTCTTGATCGAGGAATGTTCTGTTGTAACTGGTGTAACTCCTTCCGAAATAGCGTGTATTAAATATGCTCCAATCACATCAGTGGAAGTAGAAAGTTTTTTTTTTTTTTTTTTTTTTTTCCCCATGAAGAAAAATATTTTCTCTGACAAGCGGCTGATTATGACCTTGTTGTTGCTTGTAACCAAGAAAAGTGAAATGAATTACTTTAATTATGCGATAAAAAGTATTGAGTGCCTTAAATACTATTATCATTAAAAATGAGTGATATTACTCTGTTATCACTTATAATAAATGCCTATTTTAATTATATTACAGCCTATTTTCAGTATTTGAAGTGCCATTTTGCCTGCTCATTTTAACCAAAGTGAATGCCTGAATTTCCCGATTTTGAATTAATGATCAAAGATGTAAAAGAGGATCCTTAAATAGAACAAAGCTAACCTTAGGTAACAGGTCATGTAAGTATTAGGAATGTCCCAATTGAATCCCGTGAACGTTGATAAAGATTTGAGATTCGAAAACTCGATTCTTTTCTCTCTTTATGCTGTATCTATATTGAGGGCTGTACTTCTAATTTAGCATCCTTATTGTTGGCACATCTCAAAACTACCTCCACATCTCTACGGTCTGAAAAACACAGAAGTTGTTGCTTGCGTGCGTAAGCTTCGTCTTTGTTAAATTAACGTTCCTCCTGCTGTGCCAGTCTATCTTCTTGAGAGTACTCTGTCCTTCAGCCAAGCATTCGCAAGAATTAATTAAAAACTTGTTTTCTTTTATTATACATATAAAGCATTTACATCAGAGGGAAATGTCTAAGTAGCATCTTCTGAAAAACATCATTACCTTTTCTTTTTAATTGCTTGTCTGGTCCATCTGATCCAGTATTCTGATTCTTTAATCATAGAAACAAAGAAATCATGGTTGCACTTATTCTATCAACCATCAACTGCAGAAAGCGTGAAAAACTGGATAAGTCTCCAAAAACAAAGAAAACAAAATATGTAACTGCCACCAAAATCGAGAATTAATGGTTAAAAAACGGTTTTCAGGGGATATGGCATTTTAAGTAGGGCCTTTCAAATAGAAATGTTTGCAGTCACTACGCTCTGTAGTTTTTGACCTAAATCAGTTTTTCCCGTCTGTTGAACAGATGTTTAGGTGATTTACCTATTTATGTTCATTTAAACAACACACTTTTAGTCAAACATTAACCATTTATTTTCATTCGTGTTGGAAAATGTTCCAATTTATAAGCAGGGGAGTATTATAGTATATATAGTTGCACATATTTCGTTATAGTTAACCCTTTTTGAATTGCAAACTTTAATTCCTATTGAAAAAGATTAAAAAATTGCACGTAAAATAGACTTAGAAATATTTAATTTCACATGTTTCCTAAGATTCGTCTCCTTTTAACTCAAACATTAAACATGTATTTATTTTAATTATTATTGTAAGATATTAGCCATATTAATGAGTATAAAAAGGCGTATTAATCGGCTGTCGGGCTGTATGCATTGTTAACAGCATGATTTTGCGGGCTCCTTTATTATAGAAAAGGCGAAATTGCCGCCTCTGTGCCAAAGCACAGAAAATGACAACAGCATTTAATAAAACTGTAGTATAAATTATTGCAGTTCATTTGTTTATGTGTATTACTCAAGATTAATACTGCCAAAGGTGATTTTCATCATAAAAAATGATCCAATGTTGGGTAACTTGATGCTGGCAGACGTGAAAATGAAACTAATCAACTTAACTGCTTCCCTTATTTCCTTAGGCGGAAGGAAATACAGTAAGCGGGTAAATCTACTTACCCGGGTTTTCACGCAACCAAATGAAGAATAAGGAGGCAATTTACAAATAACTGGACCTTTTTCCCCGTTTTTTTTTTCTGCTTGCATTCTGTTGGTAAAAAATAAGCATAGTCGATTTACCTACAATGTTACCCCAACCCGTTTTACCCGATTTTTCACAATGTGAAACTTCTCGCGGAGAATCGCTGGAAGCCAAAAATTCATTTTCGACCAAAATTGGACTTTCCCAGTTTTTCACGCTCTTTGCAGAGCTTATATATGATTGTAATGCATATCGTTGTATATAATGATCTTGCAGGGAAAAAACGTTATTACGACCACTAAAATATAAGACCAGTTTAAGATAGTACGGTCACTAAAATATGAATTAGAAAATGAATAATCTGAAATAGTCACAAAAATAGGGCTGTTTGCGCGTTATTTCAGTATTTTATTCATTTATGTGCCTCTAGTTAATATTATTTAGTCATATTTTAGTGCATTCACTTTTACTATAAATTTATTACTGCATTTTAATTTGTATTTGCTTTTACATGTTTTTCAATTGATTGCTTTACAATTTTTTATTCTGTATTTTTATTTCTCATGTCACTTTTTCTTTTTTCCAAATGAAGGTAGCATTTGCCATTATTGGCGAAGATGGCGAGTGTAAAAAAAATGGTTCATTGTATTCAACAGGGTAAAGGTATAATGTCAAACCATTCTTTATTGAACAGCCCCGTATATAAATAAAATGTTATTCGGAAAAATAGTTTCATTGCACTGAAGCACTTCTCCCAAGTTAGGTAAGTTTTATAAGTATATATATAGCTATACTTAACAACTTTTATAAGTATATTAATTTTAACAAATTATTCAATGAATTGCTTGAGCGCTTAAGACTTTCAGTAAGTGTATCGTAGTTGAATGTTGTTGAAGAAATATTAAATATTCCCAACAATCCCAACTTCAATATCATACTCACTTAATTAATTTTACAATCTCCTTAATCAAAAGTTATTCACCTCAATACTTTTCCTCGCCCTTTTTCTAGCATTTCATAGCATTTTACCGGAATATTTTCCTAAAATCTTAATAATACCTGTATACAAATGAGTATAGCGGTTTTAAACTTATATTTTTTCTCTGCGGTATATAACATAATTGTGAATAATAACTTAAATTGAGCAAAAACTGTGGAAATTACTATAACACAAATTACAAGTGTTCAATATGGGATTCGTTCGTGACACGGCATAGATCCACCCGGTTTCCACATCTTGCCGCACATATGTTAGCATGTCTGACGTAACCGATACTCCGTCTCAACTCAGGTAGGACTGCAGAGAGAGGTTTGCACGATCTTTTACGTACCCCCCCCCCCTACAAGAAAAAGTCACAGAGGGTCAGATCGGGGAACCTCGAAGGCAACGGAGAAAAGTCAAATCATTCGGATCATTACAACTGATTCAACGATGGAGAATTTTTACATTCAACCATTCCCGCACATCGTTTAAGAAGTGAGGGGGTCCCCATTTTGTTGCTAAATTATGTTATGTTCTGCCCTTCTTGTACTTGAGGAAATAACCAATTCGGGAGCATGTCTAGGCAGATAAATACTGTAACTTTTTTTTTCAAGAAAAAAGTGTCCATAGACTTTTTGAGATATTGCACAGAGAATGTTCAATTTCTGTGAATACAACAAATGCCCTATAATTTTATGTGGATTCACCTATCCCCAGATTGAACATTATGTCTGTCCACTTTTCCATTACGATAAAATGTGTACTCGTAAATGAAAAATACGGGATTAAAGAATTCACCGTCTTCCTGCTCCAATATTTCTGTGCAGCAGTTTCTACGGACAGCATAATCTTTAGAGTGCAGGGCCTGTAGCAATTCCAGACGATATGATCGCTGTTGGAGATGAGTAGTGTATACCGCACTTGAGCGTCTTGAACTAAAGCTATTTCTGTCACCAGATGGCGTTAGTGTCATTTCCCCCTTCCCTCTCCAGGGGTATCTGTTGGTGGAAATATCGAAAACCGTGGCGGGCCCAAAAGCGACATTTTTTTTTTTTTTTTTTTTTTTTTTTTTACTTATTGAACATATACATATAAGTTCAAAAGATGGCTGCCTGTTAAAATTATGTGAGAAGCGTTTGGTAGCAAAACTGTAAACTAAAAGTTTGCTAAATGTTTTATTTTTATCACAATGGTAAAAACGATGCATACGCTCCATTCATGGCAAAACTGTGAATTAAACATCTGCACATGTTTTATTCACCACTATTTTCATCACAATGGTAAAAACACAAAAATGTGCAGTATTTTGGTAAATGCTATATCATCGTTGCTGTTCGATTCTTGCATGGTGTGGTGGTGTCCAGATGACGGGTGGTCGGCGACGGTCCTCGGTGGAGAGGTTCCAAGCCAGCCGTTTGTCACGCCATGGTTTTTGTCGATGTGAACTTCATGAGATGCCTTCGGTAGCCGTTTCGCAGAACCTACTGTCCTTGGAACACGATATAAAAGGCAAAATAAAATTGAGCTGGTTGACGAGCTCTGAAGAAAGGTTGTTGAATCTTGTGGATAGAAATGCTTCCTTCCCGTTATCGAGGCGGACAGGCGTTCTAGGCCCGTTCTTCGTGGAAATGGTCTGGACGTCTTTCACGATATTCGGCTGTAGCGTAGACACGGTAACAAAATCAGAGCTACGCGTCACTTCAGCTCACATGATCATGTTGTCTGCTCCGTTGGTTTCTCAGTGCTGATGCACATTGGGGAGACATGTGACATCATTAACCTGTCGGAACCTGCATGCGATGTCATCTGGCGCCACGTTATCGCAAACATGTCTGTACATGCTCGTGACGTCATCAGGGCTACAGGTGTTCTTCGTGGCGCCATGGTAGTAATCTTGTCAATATAAAACCAAACTCGTGATGCTGGAGTATGCAAAGATTTGATGGAATGTGAATTTGTTGACCATTTAGATTTGTTAGGAAGAGGATTATTTTTTTGAATGGTTAATTGTGTTATCTATTTGTAAAATATATTAAAACCAAATTCGAAAAACATTCTTAAAATGCAAAAATGTTCTTAAAATAGGAAAACATTCTTAAAACGCGAAAACATTTTTAAATGCGAAAAACATTATTAAAATGCGAAAAAATTATTAAATTTCGAAAACATTCTTAAAATATGAAAACATTCTTAAAATGCGAAAACATTTTTAAATGCGAAAAACATTCTTAAAATGCGAAGAAAAAAAAATTAAATGCGAAAATCATTCTTAAAATGCGAAAAGCATTATTAAAAGGTTAAACATTTTCTTAAAACGGGGTAAACATTCTTAAAATTGAATAACAAATTTTAAAATGAAAAAAATCACGTTCTTTAAAACTCTAAAACAATTTTTAAAATGCAAAAACATTTTTAAATGAGAAAACTAACTACTTTTGCTAGGTTTTGTGAAAAAAAAAATTGGCTCCTAGTATGGTTCTATACTGTATTTTTAGTCTAATACGCGATACTACTACTTTCATTTACGAATAACATTGTATAATACGTATATTGGCAATATTTTAAGAAAAATATCAAATATTTACTAACTCGTGAGGAAGGTGTTACCTTCAGGGCTTCCGTTCGCTCACTGCCCATCTGCGACAGATACCTGTGCAACTCTTCTCTGCCCGCGGGGCAGGTTGTTCCTTTGTTTTCTGCACATACGTGTTCTCAGCGAGCTGTTGAGTTTGATTTACGCCGTTTGTCTGTAAACTTCTTACTTTAGCTGTTATTATTAAGGATGCTATGTGTTAAAACTATTTTCTTTTCGCTGTAATCAAATTCGTAGCGAAATGTTATGTGAAACTGACTGTCTTACCTCAGACGACATCTGTCTGAAAGCTATTCGGTGTTATTGTCTTCTAGTCCGTACTTTTTCCTTCTTATAAGAAAGTATTACCGTAACGAATGTTTTTATGAATATCCTCACTTTATTTTTATGTCTTTACGTTGAGACTGCAATTTCCACACGCTTTCGCTTCCTCAGACAGAAAACTAATCTCATTGATTGAAGGGTCGTCTATATCAGTAGAAAAACCATTTTCATTGGTTGAAACCCAAGTGGGCGGGGCATGGTATGAAATTCATACTCGTGACGTCACTGATAAATGAAAATGGGGTTCAGGTATAACAGCGGCCATAGCGACTGGTCAGCGCATCTCGTGTTTTTGAAGTGTAACGATCTTCACTACTTTTTTTTAAATCGTTGTGAAACAACGTGTCTTCAATCAGCAACCATACCAACGCCATGTCTTCTGCCGACAGCACACCTTCTGTCGCCAGGCAGCTTCTACCATCAATACGGCTTCTCCCTACAACGCGGCTTCTGTCAACATGGGTTCTACCTACAGTTTCTCTTCTACCGACAACTCTCCTACCGACAACGAACCTTCTGTCGACAACGCTCATTCTGCGGACAACAAGCCTTCTGCAGATGTTGCACAGGTAAGTGTAGACCTAGCCTTGCAACCTAGTTTCGAAATTAGCAATCACCCAGGACGGCCAAAAAAAAAAAAAAAAAAAAAAAAAAAATTTAGAGTATGCTAAAACTGAAATTATGGTGAGTTTGCTACCCAAAGATACAAATCCGAACAAATTGTTTGTAATGTTTTAATGCATATTTAGCATTTGTTAATGTGAATCTACTTAACAATTAGCCAGGTTTCATAGGAATCACAATACATGATACAAAAAATCTAGCCAGATCATTTATGAGTGTGTGTAGGTTCGATCAAGTAAAACCATGTCAGTTTGTGCCATTGAAAAATTCTGACCTTTGTGCAGCAAACTTGTCAATATGCGTTTTAGAAAAACTCCTCACCAGTGTGTGAAAAAAAATTGTAGTGCTTGTATGATAAATATGGATGCTAACCATAAGCACTACACTCAGCCGTGAAAGCACATTTTTAAGGAGATAGAAAAGTAAAACATACAGTTGTATTGTAACCAAAAGTAGTAAGGAGGTCTTGTTTTAGACCAACTTTTTTTCACAACAATATAAATAAAAACATACTTGTATATATTTGGCTAAAAATGTGACTTTTGTGGAAATAGGCATTAAATCGAAAATATTCGTGAAAGCACATATTTAGCAGATAGAAAAGTATAACATACAATTGTAAGCAAAAGTAGTAAGAGGGTCTAGTGTTAGAGCATTTTTTATTTTTTTTTTTTTTTACGTTTTATTATTTTTAATGGTGTTTAACGCCCGTTTTTACTACTGGTCGCCACAGGCGGTTCACAACATATAGAAATTTAAAACATACTAAAAAGAAATTACGATGGATCCATTTACACTTGTAGACATGGTTTTCTCTATACAGAAATGGTGATGTAATATTATACAGGTTACAAATACGTAGTGCTTGACAATACAAATATTTTGCATAAAAACTTTTTTGTAGAACAACTATACAAGCTGATTTGATTCATCATAATGTTTCTAAATTCTAGACCCTGAAGTTGACAAATTTATCGTTTGTGAAAAAATGGTTCCACAAACAAATATAAAGATGGGAATTTTCACTAAAATGATTTTTTAAGTTCAACGTTTTTTTTTTTTTTTCATTAAACATCCCACAACGAGGATACTCGAAAGTTGATCTGCATGGACTTGGAGATTTTACAAGCACATAGAGTCTGGCACAGGAATGTATCTATTGGGCTTTTTTCAGTGATTTCCAAAACAACTTCTTCTGTGGACTTCGGTGAACTACACTTACTACACTTATTTGCGTATCCATAATCTCCTATCTCTTCATCAGTTCCAATGTGCATCAGTACCAAGAAACCAACGGAGTAGTCAACATAATACACGACGCCCTACGCCAATTAGCTGAAGTGAGGCGTAACTCTGCTTTTGTTACTGTGTCTACGCTCCAGTCGAATGTGCCGTACGTCGTGCAAGGCGTCCGAACCATCTCCACCAAGAACGGACCCAACGCTTGTCCTTCTCGAGAATGGAAAAGAAGCATTTCTACCCACAAGATTCAACAACCTTTCTATAGACCTCGTCAACCAGCTCAACTCTTTTGCCTTTTACACTGTACCACGCGGAAGAGGTTCTCGAAACGGTTACCGGAGGCACGTCGGAAGTTTACGCCGACATAAAAACAGGGCGTGTCAAACGACTCGCCTAAGACGTCTCCACCGAGGACCGTCGCCGACCACCCGTCGTCCGGAACCCAGCACCGTCGTCGACCACCCGTCGTCCGGAACCCAGCACACCCTTCGAGGATCGAACAGCAATGATGGTGTAGCATTTACCAAAATACTACACATTTTTGTGTTGTTACCATTGTGATGAATATAGTGGTGGGTAAAACGTGTACAAACCTTTAGTTCACAATTTTGCCACGAATGGAGTGTATGTATCGTATTTACCATGTTGATAAAAATAAAACTTATAGTAAACGTTTAATTCACAGTTTTACCATCAAACACTCCATACATAACCTTAAAGGGTAGCCATTTTGAGCGTATATATATATATATATATATGAACGAAATGTGTTTAATGCCCGTTTTTGCTACAGAGACATCACAGGCGATAGACACTGATGAAACAGGAGATGAAATGATATATTGCGAAAGGATTTTTATTTTTAAGGAAGGAATCGTTCCAAGCCTAAGTTTAGGGTACCTCCCCGGCATTTGCCATTTATGAGGACTGAGGAAAACCTGGAAAAAACCTCAGTCAGGGAGGACGGTCCTGGCGGTATTCGAACCCAGATCTCCCGCTCATGAGTCCGTGCCTTAGCGACCTCGGCCACCCGTGGCGGTATAAAATAGTCGCCATTTGGGTCCGCCATGGTTTTCGACATTTCCACCACCAGATACCCCTCAGAGAGGGGAGGGGAAACTACACTAACGCCATCTGGTGGCAGGAATAGCGTTAGCCCAAGAGGCTCAAGAGCGGCATACATCACTGAGACGTTCTCTTAGCACTTTCCGCACTGTCATTGTAAAAATTGCTAGATATCGACTCGCCCGAGGCACATAATTTTTAGGAGTGTGCGCGAAAGCCTTCCTGGCTCTCTCCACAGTCTCATCTGACACATGCGAGCGTCCGGGGCTCTTTCATTTACAGAGATACCCCTTCGTTTGAATGTGATTGTACCACCTACGAATGTTGATACCAAAAGGGACATTAAGACAAAATCTTCGCCTAGACGCTCCCAAAAACATAAAAAAGGTTTTTGCACGTAAGTTGTCATGTTTTGTTTATTTCGTTACTATGGCTACAAAACAAAACAAAATCAGAGCATGTAGAATTGAAACTTCCACAGTTACTCGTCAATTTAAGTTATGATTCAAAATTATATTGTAAACCGCAGAGAAAAAAAATTAAATTTAAAACCGCTATAATCATTTGTGTACACCTTTTATTTCATTCTATATTCAAAATTATTTTTATTCAAAATTGCTATAGGTTAAGATGTCCCTTTAATTATAATTCTTTCATTCATTCCTTGCATTCCAGCACACCTATATAGACCTGTATCTGATTTCATTTTACATAATTAAATATTCCCTAACAGTATTTTTTCCTTGATATTCTTTAATTTAAACCAGTATTTTTGTAATATTAGTCTTACTACTTGGTATTTTTAGTTCAGTTAATGCCACATTTCGCAAAACAAAATCTTTCGGCAAAATGTCCTATTTACATGTTATATCCATATTTATTCTTTCTTCTTCAGCTCCCTAAATCTCAACTCCGTACATAATTTTGGTTTCTACTGCTAGTTATTACACTTTCCAACCAATTAATGGAATTTTATGTATATGAAATCTAATGACTAAAAGAAAATTTTCTATTAGATAGTACCTTTTTCTTCTGCTTATCCCACTTTTCATTATTGCTCATTTTCACTCCTATTAACCACATTTCCTGAACCACTTCAGCTGCTTTCCCTGTATAATCTTTCATCTTTCCTTAACTTGTTGTTCTTTTTAAAGATCTTAAATTTATTTGCATTTATCTTAAAAACCGAATTTTTACAATATCTGCTTGTTGCGTTTAATGTTAATGAACTCGTTTGAATATTAATAAAAAGGTGTAGTACCAAAACTTCTTTTTGTAAAGGAATTAGAAATCATTAGTTATCGGCAGTATCAAAGGCTTTGAACCACTGTCCGACAAGCAAACCAAAACTTATGAATGACGACCTAGGTAGAGGGTGATTTGCAGCTGTGACGTATTGTAACCTGCCCTCCCTTCATTACTAATATAACTTCACCCCGCTAATGGCTAGAAATTCAGATGTTTACAAATTATCCATACAAATTTCTCTAAAAATAGAGTTAATAATATTGGGAAGATTTACTTTCCAAATATATTTTGTTACTTTAAACGGTGGAATATTTTGGGCCACCCTAATTCGAAAGACCTTGATATAAAATTTGTTGTCATATATTTTGAAATTCCGCTGCCACAACATGCTACATTTTAGTATATTCCTAGAAATCTGCATACATAATTATTTCTGATTGGTGCTTATCTAGGAAATTGTGCAGGAAAAGAAAATAGTAATACGTTGGTGAAACATCTACGCAGTGAGGGGATACACATTACCCTATCTACCGAGAGGTGATAAGCATCAACAAACAGTATATGTATCTGTGCTGGTGGAACGGCAGGGAAGAGGAAGAAATAAGATTGGATTGATTATGATTGGATAGAACAGCAAGCCGTGTATATTAAAGCGGTCACCTCTCTATCATCCCACAATAGCCAAAATCACTAGTTCCACGAGATGCCTATCAAAATGTTTTGTTGTGGAAACATCTGCTCAGAGGTATGTGGTTGAGCTTGCTCAGGTAGTTTTGAATTTGCGTTAAGAAAACTAAATAAACATGTAATACATTTCTTACCACAAGTCAACGTGAAATCCTGAGATAGCGATCTCTAGCAATAAATGAACACAATCTGATAGTCACTGATCTTTTTGTTGGTTGAACAAGTAAAGCGAAACCCATTTTATTTTTCGTAAGTCTGCGTGAGTGTGCATTCAAATGTTTCCGCGGTTAATTTTGTCTCTTACATCACGCAGATTAGTAATAAATACATGAAACACAGCAGACTTGTCATATAATTAAATAAGAATTTTTCCATACCTCAGAACCAACACACTTCAAACAACGTTGGAAAATACTGCTGATAGTTCTTTGTTTTTCCTTCATTCTACTTTGTTATTTTCTATTATATCTTTAACTTGTGTTTTAATTTTCATGCACCTTTTGTTTTCCTTTTACTGTTTAGCGATTGCTATATTTTGACACATCTTCTCCTAGATAACGCTGAAGAGATGTCCTCCCATTTCTGATTTCTATAACACTCTGTATCACGTACGTACATGATGTTCAAAATTCAATATGATCGATTTCAGTGACATTTATACAACAATAAAAGATTAAATAGGGATAGAGTGGACATAAGGGCTCAACCCAAGATGTAAAACATGCAAAAAAAAATGAGGTTTTTGATTTTCCGCTGAAAATGAATGGACGGGTGAGCAGTAAGTGTATACGTAAAAGGCTTTTGTTCAGTACTAATCGATGGAACTTAAATTGTGGGTGTGGAAAATGTTTCTTTAAATAACTGACATATTCTAACTACAATAAGTACAATTTCTATTTAAGAAATGATTAAGAAATTACATGTTTCATCACCCTTGCCAGTGGGCTGTGCATACCTCCATGGAGACTCATTAACAGCCCAGAATGGCATAGCGACGGGGAGGCAAGCCTCTCTCCTCCAATGCCATAGAAGGAAACTAAGGTAACACAATATTTTTGCACTCAGCAGGAGGAGGCTTCTTTACTACCTGCTATGACGACATTGACATTTCGCACAAGTGAAGGAGCATCATTTAAACATATTGCATTCTAGTGAGCTATTTGAATATCCATCGCCTTAAAAAATGGCTAATTACATAAATGAAAATGGCACACACACCTTTATTTCAATTACTGACACGCGGATACTTTTCACACTCAAGCATATAACTAATGTTTTCTTAGACATGATAGCTGTTACAGAAGAAGATTGTGCGCAGGCGCAGGATGTTCCACCTCTCAATAGTGCAACCTTGATGGCCGAAAAAACTACATGAAGATATGCCTCGGCCCATTAGGGTGCGCAGTATAAATTGATGGAACATGTAATCTCTTACACAAACAATCAATTTGAATTTTAGCAGTTTGAGTGTAGCTTTATTGTCCATTCTTTTGCAGTTCTTTGTACAATATGGACTGCAACTTTGGATGTAAACGGTGTCAATTTACTATTGGCTGACAAAATGTGCTAAGATTCACTCGCCGTAGGGAAGTGATTGCTATAGAGTTCCATCTCACGCACCCTGCCTTAATCTTATCTAATTCATTTTTTATTAAATTGGAATTTCCTGATTACTTGCTCTTTCTCAAACCAAAGTGTTCATTTTTTTTCCCTCCCACATATGCCATGGGCAGTACCATTCTTTAATGAAATTTGGATTGTGTATGCGTCTCTTTCTTTATCTCCACATACAATAATACAGCATTACTCACGACTTTTACCGGTCTCTCAAATGCATGAGTTTGACATTGGAATACGGGAATCTTTATGCTCATTCTTTAATAGTTCTTTACATTTGTGATAGTATTACGCTCTCAATCATTGGTGTCTATGTAGAAATCAGTTGAGAAGTTTGGAATTTATGATGGTGTTGCATTTCCATAGGATTTCCCCCAGTTGTTTTGAAAGCTCTTGCCCGAATATTTCTTCTAAGGGCTAACAATCTCACATCCTGTTTCTCATCAACGTATTTTCTGAAGTACCTTAGTTTGCTACCAAATGATAATTTCTGTGATGTGCTCTATTAATTTTTGTGTATAATGTGAACAACCACACTTGAGCTAATACTATGTAACCCACTTTGTTATATTGCACTTTGTGACATAACAGGTGGCAAAGTTATTTTAATCATTACCTTAATAATTCCGCTGATTATATGTGATTTAACTTTCATGTGTCAAGTAATAAGTTAAGGTGCATGGGAATGACGTCTAAAAAGGATGTTAAGACATCAAAGAAATTGTGTGTGTTTCGTTAAAATAGGAGATAAGAGTATTTCACAACATTTAAGAAAAATCAAAAATTAATTTCACTCCCCTTTTATTACAAATAATCACTTATTAGAAGGCCAAACATTAATAATATATATGACTATTTAAATCGAAAGATTGTAAATGTAGCTGTACCCTAAACAAATAATTAAAATTATACAATTTTTTTCATGAAACATCAAGTAATTAAATAGAGGTTGACTCATAGTTCTTCCTAATATGCTTATAAATATTTACGTAAAATATTAGACTCGTCCAACTGAATAGTTGCATGAAATAGAACACAAAGAAACGTGCCAATTGTACATTTACATGCTACAATTTATATACATACAGTTAACAAGAAAGCATAAAAAAATGCCAACAATTATCTGAAACACATTTCTTGAAATATTAACACCTAGGAAATACAATACAGCCAAATGGCAGAATTTTTTAAAAGAGACTTTTTACCACTTTAAATTTTAATTTTTCTCAATTAGTATTTCTTAAAGTAAGCCTAACACAACTAATACCAAACCTGAGTCACAGTAAGGCAATGAAGAAGCTAATAGCCGATAAGAACCCCAACCACGGAACTTCTTAGCTACATCCACTCCCTGCAAAAGCTCAGCAGAGAATCTCACAGTACACTCTCACGGAGTGGCGCAGGGATACTTCAGAGCACGACATATGTTAATCAGGACAGACTTGCCATATGACGTGATCCCAACCACGTGACAGTACCAAGGTACGTGAAATAGCAGGAAATATCGTTAAGGCGTGTACTTCAATGCAACTACGGCATACTGCTGAATTAAATCTATCTTTCAGGGCAATTTACGGAAAGTGCCTACTAATAACTTCCTCCCTTTTTATAGGCTTAGTCAGTTTGTCTTCACGTAGATCCTAAAGGAACGATAGATATTCTTCTATCCATCATTTTTGGGTTAATCTCTTTTCCTTTTATATCGTGTATAATATGACGTAAACCGTTAATTAATTCTGTGGTTTCTGCTTGATCTAATGGACATTTCAGTTTATTCTTTCTTTCGTGAATTTCACCATTATATTACATTCTTATCAATTGTTTCGTTTTTCATTCTGTCTGTTCTGTTTTTATTAGCTTTTAAAGCATTTATTTATTTTTTTTCATTAATTGCTTTGTTTTACTAACCTTTGCCTTAATTTATACTCCATATAAATATTGGTATAGTTCCTGTTTTATATTACTTTGTTTTTTCTAAATTAAGATTTATATTCTTCCAAATTATACCTGAAATTCGTGATGTTTGTTCAACTTGGTTTTTTGCTTCATTTACAATATTTCGTTTATTAGTAACACCCACTTCTAAAGATTTAAAGTTCCTAAATTTTCATTAATTTTCATATTCGTTTCTAACTTACATCTTATTGGATCCTTTGGTTTTTTCAATGGATCCTGAGATATTTAATCGCTATACCGTTATAACAAATTGGTGCAGCAATCTTTGCCCTAGCTATAAGAACTGCATCGTCTGCATAAGACATTATATTAAATGTCCTATTTCCCATCAAACAATTTGGTAGCTGTCGCACTGTGTATAATTTTCCCCTTCATTAGACTAAATGGTGAAGAACCGAGGGAATTGCTCTGTCTGGTCCCTTTTATACATTTTTATTTCAACCATTAATTTTCGGTCTATACACACACTCTGTTAGTAGTAGTTTTAACCGTCTCCTCGTTATTTCAACTATTACTTTTATAACTCAGAGTGTGACAACCAAAAATGTTATCTCATTTTTTGCCGGATAAAAATGTGAGGAGGTGCGCCATTCTGCAGGAACATTAAATGTTCAATGTTTTAATTTCTTAAAACAGGCATAGCATTATTTTGAAGGGCAATAAAATATTGACTTATGACTATACAGTGTACGATTGAAGTCGCACTGTTTTCATGTCCTTAAAACCGCCATGGGTGGCCGAGGTCATTAATGGCGCGGACTCATGAGCGGGAGATCCGGCGTTCGAATCCCATCAGAACCGTTCTCCCTGAGGTTTTTCCCAGGTTTTCTTCAGTACTCATAAATGACAAATACCGGGAGATACCCTAAACTTTGGCATGGAACGTTTGCTTGAAAACTCCTTTCCCAATATATCATTTTATCTCATGTACTATCAGTGTCCATCGTCTGTGGTGCCTCAGTAGTAAAAACGGGAGTTAAACACAATTAAAAAAGCCTTAAAAATACGTTTATTTGTGACACCACGCAAAAGAGTAACGTTTAAATTTTGGGTACTTGTTCAACGAATGTGGATTATTGAAAGACCAAATCTTACGGTTATGAAGTCGCTAAGGATTCGCTTGAATTTGAACCTATCGCCTCCTTAGCAAAGTTACTTTATTAAACTTTGTACCTTTCTTTCAGTCCGCACAAGGGACTCTCTTCATCATGGTGCTCAGATTCTGCAAGCTTCATACTGTAGAGCCTCAGTAACTGCAGGTCTACGTGATTTCTTTCCATGTGTAATAGATTCAGTTTGCTCAAAATTTTATACAATCCACTGGAAAGAATCAAACTGCATGGGCCTGTTCTTAAAATGTTTTGGGTACTACAGCCGAAACGCTGCTGAAAAAACTGCGTTCACCTTTTTAATAGGCTCAATATAAGTTTTCAGAAGTAATACCATTTATTTATAAAAATAGATTATTATTTTATATTTGTTGAAAATCTGTAATTCATTCACAACTATCAGAAAAAAACAAACAAACTTGATCCAAAATAATCCAGGAAAATTATGTGGAAATTGAAGAAAAGATGAGCAATTAAATTACCTCATACTTCTGAAAAAAAAATTAATCATAAATGCAACGAAGCATTTATTCAAATTATAACTGTTCTCGAGATTTACGACCATCATTTTTGGAAAATTTGACATGCCTAGCAAAGAGCTTAAGGCTCTGGTTTCAGCAAAAGAAGCTAATGGCGCTCCTTTATGATGTCAAAGGAATATTTTTTATGCATTTACATGTAAGGTACATTAGTTTATGTTCTACGGTGATCTCAGAACTACAAGTTATACGAAAGGCAGTCATAAAGATTAAATTATCACATCAAAAATATCAAGCTGCGACTATGAAACTTAGTGATGGTGTTAGTCTTCCTTTACGTATTTATCCTTCAACGCGACACATTTTTCCCGATGATGAATGACTTGGTGGAGACCTTGGTTATAGAGGTCTGCATTTTGGCTGTTCAGGAAATCGCCTCATCGTCATTCTGGAAATGCCTGCAACAAAAAGATTTTCACATCCGAGGAAAGAGGAAGTGCTCACTAGGTTCCACGTCAGGAGAATACGAGGGATGAGGCAAAATGTGGTAGCACAACAAAGCACCATGTGTTACTGTGTCCTGCGCAGAATAAGCTGGGGCCTTGTCGTGGAGCAAAAATACCTCTTTGGACAGTTTCCAGCTACGCTTCATCTTGACAGCCTCCCGTAACCTCATCAGGACAATAGTATTTAATAATAATAATAATAATAATAATAATAATAATAATAATAATAATAATAATAATAATAATAGGTAGTAGTAGTAGCAGCAGCAATAGTGGTAGTAATAGTAGTAACAGTAGCACCAGTAATAGTAGCAGTAATAGTAGTAGTGGAAGAAGTAGTAGTAGTAGTAGTAGTAGTAGTAGTAGTAGTAGTAGTAGTAGTAGTAGTAGTAGTAGTAGTGGTGGAAGAAGTAGCAGTAGTGGCAATAGTTGTAGTATAGTAATAGTAGCAGTATTAGTAGTAGTAGTAGTAGTAGTAGTAGCAGTAATAGTAATAGTAGCAGTAGTAGTAGCAATAGTAGCAGCAGTAGCAATAGTAGCAGCAGTAGTAGCAGCAGTAGTAGTAAAAGTAGTAGTAATAGTAGTAGTAGTAGTAGTAGTAGTGGTGATGGTGGCAGTAGTGGTAGTAGCAGTAGCAGTAGCAGCAGCAATAGTAGCAGCAGTAGCAATAGTAGCAGCAGTAGCAATAATAGCAGCAGTAGCAATAGTAACAGTAGTAGTAGCAGCAGTAACAATAGTAGCAGTAACAGTAATAGTAGCAGTAGTAATAGTAGTAGTAGCAGCAGTAGCAATAGTAGCAGTAATAGTAGTAGTAGTAGATGAAGTAGTAGTGGAATTAGTGGTAGTAGTAGTAATAGCAGAAGTAGCAGCAGTAATAGTGGTAATAGTAGTAGTAATAGTAGTGGAAGTAGAAATAGTAGCAATAGTAGTAGTAGTAGTAGTAGTAGTAGTAGTAGTAGTAGTAGTAGTAGTAGTAGTA